>JAQGCH010000869.1:0-19009 GCA_034699485.1 Nanhermannia elegantula | reverse complement strand
CTTAATAACTCTGTCTCAAGAAAAATAAATATCATTTTTAAAATTAAAAGCTTTATAGAGTCGTAAAAAAGACTTTTCATTCGCTTATAATATAGAGAATAAAAACTTTTTGAAAAGATTTTTAAAAAACCGGACGAAAAAATCTAATTTTTAGGCACTTTTATACTTAAAAATATAATTTTTATCATTTTTTCACTGAAAAAATGGCAAAAAATTTCTCGTCCGGTAAATAATTTCGACAAAAATTATTTCTCGTTTTAATCGCTTTATTATCTCATTAGAAAAAATAATTTACCGAATATTTACCGCTAAAACAAAAATCTATCAATAATTATAAGTTATATCTCTTCATAAACTCATATCACAAGCGATTAAAACCGAAAAAATAACTAAAAATCGACTTAAAAGGAAAAACTACATAAAACTAAAGCGAAATAAGACTTAAATTTCAATTTAAAATTTCAAACAGAAAATAAAAAACAAATACTCTCTTAATATCCAATATATGATAAAAGAAAAACAAAATAAATAACCGAATAATTAATCAAAAAAGACGTTCAAAAGGTATTCAAATCTCTTATCAAACAACTAAACGGCAGATCTCATAAAAAATATATTTCATATCTCAAAAAACTATTTATTCTTCTGATAGACAGAACAGGACTGAAAACTACACTCAAACTAATCGTATATATAATGAGAAAAAAATACAAAAAAAGAAACAATAATAGTATGATATTTTCGAATATTAATAACTGAGACGAAAAAAATAGACCAAAAGTTTGAATTTTGCGGTAAAAATAAGTCTTAGCTGTTGAGCGCTATTGAGGAACCATTAGCTGACAGCCGCACTTCACGTGATTCATGACCTGCTGCTTAAGAGAACAGACCTGATCCCGAAGCTTATTGACCACTACAGAGAGTTCGCTGTTCTCGCCCTTCAATCCCTTGACTTTGTCCTCCAGTCTCGAAATGCGCTCTAATTTCCTTCGCCTACACTTCGAGGCAGCGATTCTGTTGCGGAGCCGTTTGCGCTCTAATTTGATCCGCTCCTGATCTGCCATATCTATTGGCGCCAAATGCTGTTGCGGTGATAGCGGAGGCGTTAGGCCTCTCGCTGACGATGTTGTTATTGGCATCGGTTGAGGATTTGATTGCTTTTGTGACTCGACTTTGATAGTCATCGGATATATCGCTGTGAAAGAGAGAAATTGTTTTTAAGTCTAAAAGTGTTTTCATTTCTTTTTATTTTTATTTTTTTAATTATAAAACAGCTTTATATCAGTCAAAAAACTAATTGAAAAACTTTTGTAAGCAATTAATTACGAGATAAAGTCATAATATTATGACGTTTTATGACATTAAGCGCTGGAAACTTGTAGTGAATAAAAATTTTTGGTTAAGATATTAACTGTTTTTTGAGATAAAGCCCTATTAAACTCAATTGAGAGCTGACTGTTATGAATAATAAATTCATTCATAGAAAAAAATACAAACAATTATTGTTCAGAATCTAATAGTAATTGAAAACTAACCATAAGCGGAGTCATAATTATAATAACGAAACAAACTCATGTCTTCAGTCATTGAGACACTGAATTTCCTGCATTAAATCGGATGAAAGGCTTACTATTCTATCGTTAGTAACAAACACTTTAATGACATGAAAATTAATGCAAATATTCACTTATTTTTCAATCAGACTCTCAGTTAATGTAATTCTATATTTAAATTAATACTAAAACATGACTCAGAATATAGTATTGCAACCAAACCAGTGAAATAAGAGCTAAAAGTAAACCCCAGAAGAGATCTCAAGACTAAAAATAAGCTTATTTTCGATCAAAATATTTTGAGTGAAAGGATTTAATTCATAAGCACTCAAAAGATAGTTTTCATCTGTTTATTGGTGTTTCAAATCTATTGATAAGACTCAAGGCGTATAAAGTGTTGAAAACTAAGCACTAAAACGACTTTTGAGTTGGAAATGAAAAAACTTTTTTCATAGAAACTCAAAGTTTTTAACAAAAAATTTATTGAATGAAAACGTAAATCAAAGGCTTCGTAGTATTGATAATAAAGATAACAATCAATTCACGGGAATTCACATAAAATACTTCTTGTTTTAGCTCTTAATCAACTATTTTTTTACAAATATTGCGTAAAAACATAAAAAACTAAATCACATTTCCTTTAAAATTAAAAAACAAAACATTAGGAAAAGCGAAACGAAGACTAAAATTGAAGGCCAGGAAAACTTATTTTCTAGAAAAGAGTTAATACAAAACAAACTCATTATAACAAATACTTTTACGGGTATTATAACGAGAGTTCACTATAAGCGGACAGTTTTCTACACTATATATTGCTGACTATATCGAGAGATTCACTAAATCCAAGTTAATTATAAACGAGATTTGATAAAAATGATTTTTTTCTACTATAGTGAACCAAACGATATATAGTTCACTAAATGGAGACATACATAAAATGCTCGTTCATTATAACGAAAATCTACTGTAATATGCACTTTAAGGCTGAGAAAAATAAAAAAAGACTTACAATTATTATTAACAGCCGTTGAATATGAAGGCAAAACACTAGTATTGTTGATAATAACTTCCCCGCCATTAGTCTGCGATATATTGACGTATTGTTCTTGCGGCGGAACAGACGGCACCACAAACTTATTCCCGTTATAACTGGTCACAGCTGTGGTAACGACAGCGCTCGGTATTAATGTCGAAAAATTATTACTACTATTACTTGTATTAATATAACGATTATTATTACTATTATTAAGTCTATTACTATTACAATTAATATTATTATTACTATTATTACAACTATTACTAGTATTGTGTTCAGCGATGGTTAGATCAGAAGATGAATCACTTGAATGGTTGTTAATGTTATTACTAATTGTATTAATTGTTTGATTATTCTGATGATGACTATTGTTGTTATTGTTTTGATGGCTGTTATTGTTGTTGTGATTGTTGAGTGAGTTGTTGTTCTGTTGCTGTCTCTCGTTATAGCCGTTCGTTTGGTGCAATTGGTTGAGTGCGTCCACAAAACCCCTCGAGAACAGTTCCTGTTCTTCAGTGACCTCTGACTCCTGTTTTAGGAAATAGTGCGGTAGTACTCCGGACGGCGTGGGTGTAGTGGTCACTAAACCGTTCTGAGCGATTATCATACGCTCCAATTCGGGTGACGCGAGTTTTAACATTTTTAAATCTGTACCGGGACAAAAAAGTTTTTTGTTAGATAATTGTTATAAGTTTTTGAATATGTTTTTTCATTGGCTTTCTATGTGTGGCCGAAAAGTGAGAGCAAATTATTTTTTTGCTTTCATTTATCGTTTTTGTTAACTTTTTGTTTGAAATGTGTTTTTATGGCTGTAACAAAAATTAGGTTCATTTGTTTGATTTGAAAATTGTTTTTAATTTTTTTGAATAAGTTTTTTATAGGCTTTTGAAAAGTGAAAGTAAATTAGTTTTTTTGCTTTTTTGTTAGTTTTATAGTTTTTGTGACTTTTCGTTTGAGATGTATTCATATGTCTGCACAAAAAATTAGGTTTTTATTGCTTTGTTAGAAAATTGTTTATAAAGTTGAATACCTTTATGATAGGCTCTGAAGTGTGGCCGAAAAGTGAAAGTAAATTATGTTTTTTCCTTAGATATTGAATAGTTTTATAGTTTTTTTTATATTTTTCTTTTAAAGTGTTTTTTCATTTTGAGTTATGTTTTGTTATGCTTTCAGTTTTAGTCTCTTTTTGATAGACTGTGAAAGTGTTGGCGTAAATGTGTTTTCATTTCTATAGAGTTTTATAGTTTTTCTGAACTTTCTCATAAAATATTTTTTCACTTTGAGTTACATTTTGTTAATGTCTTCAGTTTTCGTCTCTTTATATGCGAAACAAGTTTTGAGATATAATTTTATTTTAAAAATCTTTTGATTCAAAAATAGCTAAAATTTTAATTCAATTTTTTGGGCGAAAAATCATTTTTTATTAAACAAAAGAAATTAATTACTGAAAAAACAAGTAATACATTACTTATTGAGATAACTATGGACTTAAATAAAAATTTTTACAAAAAAATAATCAATAATTCCCTCAAAACTAAAACCCTTAATAAATAACTTCAATAAAACACTCAAAACAAATAAATCCATTTCGGAATACATCTCAAAAAACTAATCCTTAAATCCGATCAAAAAGTTTTAGACCAAAAAAATACACAAATATTTCATAAAAGATAATAAACAACTGATAATAAAAATTTTTGTTGAGTTGCTATCGATTGTGTCTTATTTCTCATCATTTAATTCACTGGTATTTGAAACGAATAAATATTTTATCAAAAATTTTCTGATTATCTTATCGTCAATTGACTGAAACATTTACAGAGAGATAAAAATGTGCGTAAAATGTATTACAAAAATCCGGTTTAAAGTTTGCATTACTCTAATCAGGCCTTTAATTAAAAACAATTTCATAACAAAAATACTGAAAAATAGACTTTATTTCTATGAATTTAACGTCAAAAATACGTATTTGAGTGTATTTTCCGATTCAGAATAATATTTGAATTTCGTTTTACACAAAAGTTTTATTTTCAGGACTTTTAGCATAAGTTTCAAAATATGTTTTTGGCATAAAAACTATTTTCGGATTTTATATAAAACTTTTTTTGAGTGTATTTTTGGGCTCAATATTATATTTGAATTTTCTTTTAATACAAAAGTTTTATTTTCAGGACTTTTAACGTGAGTTAAAACATATTTTTTATGAGTTAATAAGTATTATCGGATTTATAACAATGAATGAATTGACGGATAATTAGATTTTTTAATTCATGAGATGTACTGAAAATCTATTGGGTTTTGTGAAAGGGATGAAAAAAGAAGAAAATCACTTCACAAGTGTTCAAAAGCTTGAAAAGGCCTTCAATTTGTGTTAGCCTTGAATTGAGAGAAAATTTTTAACATTACATAAAAAGCCTATTGTTTTAAATCATAGGTTAAAAAAACTTTCGAAATCCCTAAACTCGGGTATAAATGGCTTTCATTCACAGAACTTTAATTCCAGACAAAAGAGGCGTAAAAACCGAAAATTGATTACCACTTAAAACAAAAAAAAATTTAAACAAAACCCAAATCTAAACAATTGTGTAAAAAAACTTTCAATACATAAAAGCCTATTATCATAAAAAAGCGCTTTTCTAACACTTTTGGTACTTTTTGAGACTACAACAGAAATACATAATTATACTGAATATATATTTTGATTATATAAATAAATCGTTACTTAAATCAAAAACTCTTAATACAAAATTCAAATCAAAACACAATTGAAAGCAAAAACTTTCAACATATAAAAGCCTATTATCACAGAAAAAGCGTTGAAAAAACTTTCAGTACTTTTTGAGACTACGCTCTCATTACATAACGAACTGAATGCGTGTTTGCGTTGATTATGTGAATAAAATGTTAAAAAATAGTAATTTTTGAATACCTGGCGATTCAAGAATACATGTCTTCATAAGTTTGACTTTTTTGCTGTTATTCGTCGGGGAATTAAAATCCAAAGTCATGTTACGCTTCAATAATTTCATATTTTCCGGAGTCCTGTCTTCGTACAGACTGTCCATCATTTTGCACTTCACACACAGTCACAAAAAGTGCCAAAAGTACGTGCTCTCAAACAAAGCACTTTTCACTTTTCAAATCACTTAAAAGTCAGTAATAATACAAAAAACGACTTATTATTGAATACAAAAAATGTATTCAAACGAAAGAACGAAACGACACGTTATTTAAGCATAACTTTGAATATAAAATAATTATTTATATAAAACACAAAAATAATTTAAAAAAATAATTATTTATTATAATTATTTGTTGTTTTATAAGCAGTACTGACGGGTCAGTATTTATTTATTATTTAAAGCACTTATTTATATATGAAATGATAGACTGATAGTAAAAACGCTTTATTTTTGAGACCATAGAGTGGTAAACATGAGAATGGAATGGAAGACACACTCAAAACGCTGCACAATATAACTTTGATGACTCATCTGTTTTTGTGTGTGTGCGCAGACTCACTAAATTGTATGATATCACTTTCCTGTTATCTGATTGGTTGGCGTTGAGCGCCAGCAATCATTACGCCTACGTATTCGTTACGATTCAATACTATCATCTTATGTTAAATGTGTATTAAGTTTTGGTACCTTTTTATATAATAGGCTATTATGTAAGCTTAATATAAATAAATTGTTACAAATAAAACTAATTTTCTATTTTATGATACATAAATACTATTATTATGTCAGTTGAACACAACTATTACAAAACTTTTGCTCTTTATTCCAAGAAATACAGTAAACAACACTTTTTTGAAAACAACATATGGAATAATGTTTAAAAAAATACACTTAAGAAAAAATATTTCCATAAAAAATAAATTCTTGAAATACTTCTAATCGATAACTAAATAGCTGGATATGACTCACAGTTAGATAAACAGCAGTAATAACAAAGCGTATGCTATATGTAGCATGACTTGTATGTATTGAGTTATGCTATTATACTTCTGTATAACTTTTTGCGTCACAGTTTCCGGAGAAGAAAAAATGTTTTTTTATACTTCCCATAAACGGGAAAGTTATATGAATTGTTATAACTCTTTAGCATATAATAAATTAATTTTTAAGCGAAGAAAATAAAGAGAAAGCGTTCGCTTCTTTAACATTAGACTGTTTTTTATTATAACAATTATGTAACATAAGGGCCCACACGTTTTTAAGATAGGCTTTCATTGTATGATAAGTAGTAAAAAAGTTTTTATTATGAATAACAGCCCTTATGACAAACTTTTTTTTAATACGGGGGCCAAACTTTGTGCCCCCTTTTTTGTATAGTAAGTTAGATCGAAGCTTTTTTAATATGGGGGCAAACTTTTTGTGCCCCCTTTTTGTATAGTAAGTTA
Source organism: Nanhermannia elegantula (assembly GCA_034699485.1). Taxonomy (NCBI): domain Eukaryota; kingdom Metazoa; phylum Arthropoda; class Arachnida; order Sarcoptiformes; family Nanhermanniidae; genus Nanhermannia; species Nanhermannia elegantula. The sequence goes on along the minus strand of JAQGCH010000869.1, from coordinate 12,012 downwards.
GTTTCCAAGCTGTCTATTACTAGGTATTCAGCTATTGAACAAATATTTTCTACTAAACTATTTAATCATATTTAATATGAGATAACTTTCAAGATTATCAGCAATAATAACAAATATTTATTAAAAGTAAAATATAGGTTAAGCGCCACTTCAAACGGCTATTTGAGTGCTCTTTTCCGCAATAGGAATAAATATTAAACTTTATTTATTAAAAACTTTTGATTTCCGTTTTTTATACATAACTAACAACAAACAAGTGGCGGAACTTGAGCTCTGAGCTCACAAATTGCGTTTATTTAGGATTAGTTTTCAGGTATATTTGGATATAAAGTCGAGTCTTGTTTTTCAAACTGAATATATTTTTTAGGAATTTAGGAATTTTTACGCGTGATGTCAATTACAATCTATTTGTTATTCCGGTTCCGCCACTGCTATAGCTATCAGAACTTCAGAAGTTTTGAAGCCTTTTTGTAAACTATTTTCTTATTTTATTACATTTGTATACAAAATAGTGTTAAGATTTTATTTCAATTTTATTGTTTTAAGAGAGGTTTTACAGCATTGCAGGTCTGGTAATGAGCTTTCAAATTGCATTCACTCACGATTTCATTTTTTACATGCATTTTATACACAGTTGATGTTTGTTAAGTAATACACTATATTTGACATTGAGTTTAAAAATACTTATGAATGGGTTTAGATATCAGGCGATATTTTTTAAGAGATAAATATTTCAAGTTTAAGAACACAAAAAAAGTGTAATCTATATAAAAGTCAAAGTTAAGACTCATTTGAAAATTTTTGATTAATTACTGTTTTAGTACAGTCGAGAAAAATAAAACGTGTTTTTTGAGAGTTTAGTTTACAGTTAAATTTGAGTTCAATTGAGATTAATTTCCGGAATTAAGAGTATTTTTATTTAATTTACTGAAAATTACTTTCTTATCAATGATTTTTTTAGAGAGAAATAATTAATTATTACTTTATTCATGATTTGAAGTCTGCTTTACTTTTTTGACTTCCAATTAATAATGATTAATGAGGTGTCATATTATTTGAAATAAATCTTGAACTCAATTCACATTAATATATTCAGATTGTTATCAATTAATCGATAATTTAGGTGTTGTTTGAATTGATTTCCATACAGAATAACCACTTAATTAGCATTTGATTTAATAAATTCATACACAAAACCCACGGATTTTCAATTAAGTGAACTTATATTTCCGGACTTATAAAGGGCTTAAAAAAATTATATCATTGACATAAAATCGATGCCATTCTTATGAATAAATATATAAAATGTTAAACCTTTTAAATAATGAAAAAATCTAATTCCTCACGAAATTACGTGAATAAGACTTAAAGCTTAATATGCATTAAATAATGGATTATTTTTAATGCATTTATTACTTTGATTAAAAAATAATTTATTAAAAACCTTTCAGTGAAAAGCCGTATAAATTTATTTCAATTTTTTAAGTTATGATAATTTTTTTCGCTGAGATATCAGAGAAGACTTTTAAGAAAATAAACTTTTGATATAAAGATTAGGGTAAAGAAAATGATTCGTATTTTTAATGACTTTGTGAAAGATTGTGAAATACTCTTTGATTTCAATCTATTCAATAAACTTTTTGATTGCATAATAAACTAATTTATATTCAGGCGTTACATACAAAAAATTAATTACATTCATATACTTTTTTCACTGATAGTATAGGAATAAATAAAAAGCGGAGGCGTTGATGCGTTGGCTTATAGTAAAAGTTATAACAAAAGATTAATTTTCAATGAATAAAGTGCTCAAAAAATTCATTTTGTGTATAAATTTCATAATAAAGTTTTTTAATTTTTGATACCCTTTTTTGGAGGTCAGTCTAGTTAAGGCACATAAATATCAGTTCAAAGTGAATTAATTGAATTTTAAATTATTTTTTTCGGGACAGGATTTATACTGCTTTTAAAATCTAACAAAAAATTTATTAAACTTTTACTGTTATTGAAAATTTGCCAAAAAGACAAAATTATGTTAAACTTTAGGTTATATTTTAGAGTAAAATATACGCGCATTTAAAATGTCACAAATACTTAAGAGCATACATAAAATAAAGTCATATTTTTTGAAGTGGTAATAATTATTTTGTCAATAAAAATAACTCATTTTCAATGTCAGCATTGATTTAATGTTAATGACTTATAATCCGATAAATCCGAGCCCTTTATCGGCTTTTGCTCCTCAACCCCTATTGTTTAAGGTCTTATCACCTTTCGGTCAAAGCGTGTTTCAAAAATTGAAAACAACTTTTGGGCACAATTGATGAGTAAAAAGATTATTAATATATAAATTGCTTTTATGAACTAATAATCCATTTTCATGTGACTTTTTTTATCAATCTTTTGATAAACGACGTAATACAGACAAATATTTATTATATAAAGACCAGGTATAGGTATATTAATATAATATACATGTTAAGTAATATTATATCAGTTCATTTTCTAACATTACAGTAGTGTCTCGTTATAATGAACCTATCGCTAGCTTAAAAATAATTAAGAGCATATGAAATATTTGATTTACTATAGAATGCATATCTGCACAAGACATAGGGGCGCATAAGGGTTGAACTCCCCCCAAATCTTTATTTTGTAAGTAAAAACTATATTTTTTTTACTGGAAACCGCGTTTTGATAAAAATGTCTTATAAAACCTGAGAGTCTTGAACCCCACTCAGATTTTAAAGAAATTCTGAATGATCACCACCAAAGGTCCGGAACTTGTGCATGCATAATACGATCAGCGCTGTAACCAGGAATTTCAGTTGGGGAGGGGGGGGGGGGGTGGGATGAGCATTGGAAAAATTCAATATATGGGAATTTTTTAAAATTCCTACACACCTACACTTAAATGTTCAAAAATATTTGGGGCTATAGCCCCCCTGCCCAACCCTAGTTACGGCTGTGGATACTATATATCAATAGCTGAATAAATATTTTAAAACTCTTCTTCAAATCAGCTGTAATTATAATTAAAGGATTCCTCTTGTGTTTTGTTGTTGATTATAAACAGAGTGTAAGGTAGGGTGGCCAGACGTTCAGTTTTTGGGCTATTTTTAAAAAATCAAGTGCTTGGTCCCCCTTTGAGTTTAGTAGAAAATAAAAATTTATTAAAAATGATCCTTTGGTCCCCCCTTTGATTTTTTTAGTCGTCCAGGTTATGTCCAGTTTTGGAATCAATCTGACCTGGTCACCCTAGTGTAAGGTAATTTCTAAAGTAATTTGAAACTTACAGTATATTAGTTACAAACTAATTAATGTCTTAATTATATCAGAGAATAACAATATCGTCAAGTTATAGAATATTAAAGTCTATTATTAATGCGATATCTAATTGCACAGTCAGATATTTTAAGTATTCAGACATAATAATGTATTTATAAAACTAGTGCTTAACCCAGAAATTCTTTTGGTTGTGGCCATTATTAGGGTAAATGTTTGATTTAACAATTTTTTTTATGGCTACAGACCTACGCTTTATTTTATGAGTGTCTCCGATCATAAAATTATAGATAAAATACAATAAAATATAAATATCTTATATAAGATCAAAAGTTGTAGAAAACAGTTTTAAAAAAGTTAAAATAATGCAGGTTTAATGGGATAAGCGTTATGGGTTATGGGTTTATATTATGGGTTTTGGGTTAGTTTATGGGTTAACGGAACTAATAATAATTCAATTTTAATTAAAATTATTATATATTCTTCGCAATAGATTTATCGGATTCTTAGACCCACAAAAAAATATTGAACATATAAAATACAAACTATAATTATCTCTCTTGTTAATGATATTTGATTACTATGTCATTGAAAATTATATTTGAATTCTTGTTCACAGAATACTATTGAGACAGTAATAATAATAAAGTTTATTGATGTTAAAAGCATTCTAACTTTAAAGCAGATGCAGTTATATATCATATGCATAATTATTTAAGTCATAAAAGTTAGACTAAGAATGTTTATTGTAATTCTGTATTTTTATTTAATTGATTATAGACATTGACCTAATAATTATTGATAAAACTATTCACTTTAACAAATAAATAATAGTAAAACAGTAATACCTCAATATTTTAAACAGTTAATGATAAAACTCCTATATTGAAAATAGGGTTTCCACATGTCAGTGCTACGGCTGCCAGGTCTCCCGGATTGACCAGGAGTCTCCCGGATTCAGTTAAATTTTAGAAAACACACCGCTTGGCCCCCTTTGGTTTTTCTAGGAATTTTGAAAATTCAGAAAAATATACCTTGGTCCCCACTTTGATATTTTTTATATCCCGGATTTGACATGACCCAGCCTGGCAACCGTAGTCAGTGCCGTAGAAAGTGTTGGGGCGAAGGCGGCTGCAGCTACACCAGTGGATTGTGAGAAATTAATTTATTGTTTGATCATAAACTTCATAGAGATAACTTTTTAGATTATTTTGAACTTGAATTTTGTTAAAAAACATCTATTATTGTGAAAGTATTTAAAATAAAACTATTTTATAAGAAAATTTTTAGATTCTTAGTCGCACTAAAATTCTCGCTGCGGCACTAGACCAAGCTCAAAATTCTAAAATAAGGGCTATTTAAAAAAAATAAAATGCTTAACTCTTATTTTCTGTTTATGAAAATATAAATTTTATTTTTAAATAAATAATTTGGTTCACACTCTCATTTTTTGAGTTGTCCCGAACAATGCTCTATCAGATGTGGTTACCCTTATTAAAACAAGTGCAGGTACACATTGCATTTCACTACTGCTAAAAATAAATTTTTATGTGAAACCTCAATATACAAGTACCACATATTAAAAGTGCAGCACAACTATTTATCGAGGCATTACTGCATATCACTGCAGTGCAGTGCACAACATTAGATGGATTTAATGCCATAAAGTGTTGAAAATTACAAATCTTAAGTAAATAACTACTTCTGATGTCTTTATTTCTCAAAAAAAATTGTAAAACATTATTATATAAAAAGGTAAATAAAAAGACTTAACATTAATCATAAACTAAATGATTCAGTAATCAATCAATTAATATATTGCTATTTATGTGAAATGAGGATCCAACACAAAAATTTATAAAATAAAATTGTTAATCAATCAATAGATTAAAAATTTTTAGGCTTAAAATCATTTTAAGAGCAGTGATGATGTCATAAATGCTTGACTTTTAATATAATATCAAAATATTTATTAAATATAAAAATCAAAAATATAAAAGTACAAAAATGTGAGCCCCGATAGTCGAGTGATTAGCTCATCGGATCGGCAATCCGGGGGGGAGGGGGGAGGGGGGATTAATGCCCGCACGGATCGCAATTGGATCTCCTAAAAAATTAAATCCAATACTAGTTTTCGTTGTTTAAAAAGAATGAATTTTAAGCTCAAATAGTATTAAAATCATTTCTCTGATAGAAAAAATGCAACAATAGGTTAAATTAAGTATTAGAAAAAATATCATTTGAAACATTTAACTAAATTTAAATTAAATAAAAGTGCCTTTTGCTTTGCAACTTATATAATAACCAAAATTTAGGATATAATGTACCGCAATATGTACTGTCCTTAATATTTACTGTTAATTAACTATTTAATAGTTTTCATGTTTGAAGAAAAATTAAAAACAGAAATAAATAAATAAAATTTTAATTTTCTAATACTTCAGAAATAATTTTAATGCATTGTTAGAGAAAATGCAACAATAGTTTAGATAAATACCAAAAAACAAATCCAAAATCAAAGTCAAAAAATGAAAACAAATTTTTGACAAATTAATTAAATATCAAATAACAAATCGGGAGTAATCTGTTTGACGCAGAAGTATTTGAAGAAGTATTTCTTTTTTGGTATAAACACATCAATAGACTCATAAAAACCATGCTTTTTGTTGTTATAATTTGTTATTATTAGTCTTCAAATTATAACTTATTTTGTGATTTTAATTATAAATTGAATTAAGTTTTTAAACGTGTGATATAAAAGTAAAATACTGAAACATAGATATAAATTAAGATTTCATATAATAATATAAATTTAATATTAAATAAATTATTAAATCTTAATTTATATCTATGTCAGTATTTTACTTTTCTATCAATATTAAGTTTAAATATATTCATATATTAGTATTCATTCGTTTGAGTCGTTAGTCAATAAAAATTTTCATTTTCAAGAATTATCGCAAAATTTTTAATCTTTTTTCATAAAAACAAATAAAGATAAGTATTATCAAAATTATTATTAAGTTCATTTGCACACCTTTTATCCCGTATCTGTACGTACGCAGTCATGGGGGGGGGGGGGTTAGTCAAAAGCGTACAAACTCTTAAACTCCTATATGCTTAACATTAGGCAAAGTGTGCAAAAGCGTACAGGGAGGGGGTATGGGTCTATAAATGATCAAAAACTGCGTACGTACTATGTGTATCACCCATTTACAATATTTAACTCTCGAAGAGTTTACACAAAGATGGGCTTACTTCAGGGTAAAGCACCACTTGGACCAAAATATAATAATAACCAATGGCAGGAATGGCGGGTAATTATGGCTGAAGCCCAACTCGAACTTGAACACAGAATGGATGTGCAAAACGTTTTGGCCGAAATCATACATCGCTATAAAGTTATTGAAGTTGCGAATAATCAATGAAAACACTCATTTAAGCTCATTTGAATCAAACAAATGAGGCTATTTTATTACGCCCGCCAATTCTTGAGCTCCCGGATACTCATCCGGAGTACCCGCTGAATCCTCCGAGAGCAACTGCCGATTCTTGCGCAGCACAATATCAAATTATCTCAAGATTATGAGAGTTCATGATCAGACCTTTAGTTATGTGCTGCAGTGGATGACTATCATCAACATATTTAAATTTGAGGAGTTTTTCGGTAATAAGTTACGGGCGGGGGTTAGGAAACACTTGAATCGGTTGTGGACTTTCATTTGTAGGTGCAGGCGATTGGCTGTGGCCGTGAAGACCAAAATGGAAGTGCTTAGAGAGAGGTACTTGGGTGGTGTCATTTCAAGATCCAAATGTTGTTGATATGAGTTATATGTACTCAACAGAGTGATGGCGTTTATGAGAATCTCAAGTGTTTTTAGTCATGATTTTTGTAATGATGTTTATATTGATTGAGAAATAAAATTTTGTATTCAATTGTGATTTATATTATTTTATTTGGGGTTTAGTTAGGGTTCAGGTTCACTATTAATTGCATACATTCATTAAATTAACTAATTTTAAATAATAATAAAATAAATATATAGTTGAATATATGGCATAATAGCGGACATAAGTTCATAAGCACTACATAATGAATTGATCGCTAGTTAGAGAAGGTATGGGTTTATTTGGGATTTAGGTTAGGTCAGAGGTCAGGCGAAATTCAAAGTGATAAATAAGCAGGAAATGAAAAATCTTTATAGAGCAAAGTTTTTATGGTTTATAAGAATCTTAAAAATTTATTTTAAATCAAGATCTTGAAGCCTAGGCTGGACAGAGATTATTTACATAATGAAAGGGTTTAAAAATAAATAACATATGATAAATGATTCATTTGTTTTATATATTTATAATGTATAACTCATAATGAATTTAAGCTTCACTCATAAAGATTAAGTTTTTTAATTAAGATATTTATAAACAATATATTTTCATTAGTGTTTTTATAACAAAGGCATAACTAAATTCAATGAAATGTAGAAAAACTTTTGATATGAAACTTAGAAAATAGTGATCATTGTTATGACTCGGACTCACGATTTTATTGTAATAACACGACTGTTTTCAATATATTTTGAGTCTCAATTATTTTTCTATAAAAATTAGTATTATTTTTGTTTTTATTTGTAATTCAAATACATTTAAAGCTAAATAAACTCTTATTATATAACTAACTATTGATTACATGTTCACAAATCACATGAGAATCAACTGTTATTGGTTCGGTAAACCATTTACCAAATCCATGAACTTCTCCCACATAAGAGTATACATAATCATAACCGGTATCATTGTTGGGCTGCATCGCATATGACTCACCGCTATACCAATTAGTATAAGAGAATTCATTCCCACTATTAATCCATTTAAACTTTCCCGAAGAATCTCTGCGACCATTAATCCAAAAGGACCTTAAAGTAGAACCAAATGGTTCTCCGATCTCTTTCAAAAAAGTTTCAAAGATTGATTGCTTTCGTTGTGATTGCAATTCAACTAAAGTTGAGCTCAATTTTGCGCAATAACTGACCGCATCATTGAATGTCATCTTATAGTAGCCGTCATTTTCCTTCATTGGAATTATAAATGATTTATGTTTTCCGTTGTCGTCCGTGAATGATATCGAGTGATTCCCTTTATTATTATTGAATGCACTGCTTTCGCAAGTATTCAATTGATTTTTTGTTTCATTCAACTCTTTTCTCAATTCATTTATAGTTTTAAACAAATCCGATATTGTTTTCTGACATACGACTAAATTGGTTTTACTACAGGGCTCGTCAACCCATTTACCCATTTGGTTAGTCTCACCTGAAATTTGAACACAATCTATATCTGTTTTATTACTCGGACTCCCATTCGCCCAATTATTGTAAAGCAATTCAGAACTATCGACCCATTTATACGTATTCTGAGTCTTCTTCAGTCCAATCCATATGTTGTCAACTATTTTGTGAGTTTTGAACAAAAACTCTTCAATAAATTCTTGTTCTTCTTTGGAATTTATTGTAAGCAATTGTGAGTTCTCTGTTTGTATACAAGCTTTCACTGAATCCTCAAAATTATGAAATTTATTTTCGTCAATAATTAAAACGCATTTTTCGTCCTTATATTGCGTCCAATTTCCACATATTGAAGAAGCGGAGGAAACAATTGTAACTGTAATAAAAATTTAATTATTTTTGTTTAAAATATTTAAAACATGCCAAACATTAATAATTACCAAATATCGAAATAACAATTAACTTCTTTATTAAATCGTTAAAAAACATTTTCACTTTAAAATTCATTATTAATTACTTAATTTAAGTGCATATAATATGTATGGCATTAAGTAATAAAAATTTTACTCTAAGCAGTATTTATACAATTATAAAATTCTTATCAGCACAAATGCCTTATTCTTATGCACTTTATCCTCTAAATTACAAGGCTTTGTATTAGAATTTTGCAATACTTTTTAAAACAAACGGTATAATAATAACTCTGAATAGGATTGCCACATGTCCTGTTTTATGCGGGACAGTCCCGCAAAAGAGGTCTAGCTAGGGATGCCACACCTCCAGCTTTACGCTGGAGTCTCCAGATTTTAGATGGGTTCTCTAAAAATGCATACATTGATCCCTTTTGATTTTTAAGAAAAAATTGAAAAAATGGGCCTTTGGTTCCCATTCTCCAGCTTCGACTCCCTGAAGCTGTGGCATCCCTAGGTCTAGCGTCCCGCTTCCCGCACAGATTTCTTACGGGACGCATTTGTCTTGCATTTCTAAGTTAAACTAAAAATCTTATTAAATATACATTTTATCAAATTATTTTGAGTTCTAATTTACATTAAATGTAAAAAAGTGTCCGAAAGTAAGAATATTGTAAAAATTGCGCTAAAATGCACATTTAGATTATGAAAGGGGGTCACTTTGTTATTGGCACAATTGGCGTACTGTGCGCATTTTTGTATTTTTCAAACCCCCTACAAGTTAAGATTTAATGTGTAGCACCCTGTGACTATCACTCAGGACGCACTTGTCATTCATTTCACTAAGTTCTAAGTTTGATATTAAACATTTAACATTTCAATATTGATTTTTAATGTAAAAATCGAAGAATATGCCTTTGGCCCCCCTTTGATATTTTTTTGTCCCGCATTCGCTAAAAAGTGTGGTCACCCTAACTCTGACTTTTTATTTCATAATTTGAATGTAACTTAAATAATGTGCCTTAACTGATGTGTTTTAAAGATTATTTAATAATCAATTTAACATTACCTCTAATATGATTTCTTCTCAAACAAATTAGTAGTGAAATAAATTCTAATAAACCTTTACTAAAAGTGTACCCAATGTAGTGATTGTTGAGAAGCGACCATATTTTTGAAGATTAATTTATAATTTAGAAAAATTTTAGAAAAATATATGTATACCTAAAACACTAATTAATTATTATTATCTGGTGTGCCCTATATGTTGTTTTATAATCAATTTAACATGATAATTTATTTACGGTATTGGAACTTAAAAATTTGGGCTGTATTATAAATATTTGAGGTTAGAATCAAAGTAATCAAAGATACAAAACTTATTAATCAGTATAGCTTTGAAAAATATTTATTTATTCATTTATAACGTGAGCTATAATAGGAAGTTATTGACCCGAACATACATTTGACAATACGTATGGTTTTATATCTTTGACGTTAATTATAACTTAAATCCATAAGAAATGCCTTTAAATAAAAAAAGAAATTTTATTGAAAATGTATGTTCGGGTCAATAATTCCCTATTATAGCTCACGTTATAAATGAATAAATAAATATTTTTCGGCTTTTGTTTCTAAAGTTCCCGTTAAGGGGTAATGAGACAGCATGTATGACAGTGAGACATTGCCTAGCGCGCTACCGCGCGCGTTCTAGTCAATCTAACCTAACTAAACTAAATTTATCATGTTAATAGTGTTAATTAAAATTAGTTTAGTTAGGTGTGGTTGGCCAGAACGCGCGCTAGGCAATGTCTTACTGTCATACATGCTGTCTCATTACCCCTTAACGGAAACTTTAGAAACAAAATCCTATTTTTCAAAGCTATATTAATCAGGTTTGATGTCTATTGAAGTTATTATCAAAAAATTTGTTTATGAATTCTTAGTCCTTTTTTATAATAAATGAAAATTCTAATTTTTTTACACTAAGCAATTGAATCTGATTCTTAGTAAGTTTTATGTGCTTTTGTATGCTTTTCTAATTAGAGCACTAGTTCTGTATGAGACATCTTTAAACGACTAACACTTAAGGAACCATTTATACTGCTGTGCGTAATATTATGTGCATTATATGAAAAAGTGATTTTAAATAACAAAACTTAAAGTCAATTCTCCCCCTCTATCGCTCTCATGCGTCGCACAAATAATGAACGTCATCAGAAAGTTGTGAATAAACGTGTCGCTAAAACGTCGTTTTCATGCGTAAGTCTATAAAAGTAAGACTGTTCTGTTTCATATTCTGTTCGTTTCGAATAAATTCAATTTCAAATTATCAAAAATATATCACTATAAAGGTGAGTATCAGACATAAGTAAGGTAAGTGCCACGTAATGACAAACCTAACCTAAAAGAGAAACGTATTCTCTACTTAGGTTAGGTTTGTCATTTTTGTGGGCGGCGGCGGTAGCTACCAAGGGGAAAGCTTAGTTATATATTAAAACGTAATTTATGTCTATTGTATATATTGTATTTGTGAGTCATATATTAAAAAGTAATTTATGTCTACTGTATATATGGCATTTGTTCATCCATTACTATTACATGTGTGCAGTTACGGCTCTGCATAGCAGATATTGTTAGATAAGTTAAAATAATTCTGTTAAAGTTGGTGTTAAGCGGTGAATATAAATAGAGAAATATATGCAATAAATAAAGCTTTCAGATGCAAATTGAGCTAAAATATGATTTTAAAATGTAATTATATTCCTTTTATAATCGAATGGATTTTAGCTTAATTTGATAGCTGTATGGGATTTCGTTTATGTACGTTATAACTAGATGTTCGTTATATCGAGTTTTTACTGTATGTATGTAATCATTGTGACCGATAAACTGATTCAGATTTAATTTAGAGGTTACTCTGGTTTTTAAAAATATTCTTTAAATATATGAGTATGTAGGTGGGCATATTCCGGAGTATGATTACAATTTTACTGACCTGTGAGCTCTTCATATCTCACAAATTCCAAAAATAC
>JAQGCH010000868.1:0-19010 GCA_034699485.1 Nanhermannia elegantula | reverse complement strand
GTTATATATTTTCAAACCTTCAGTTTGAGATCTATCTTAATAGAAGAATTGCTATAAATATAGAATTTGTATAAATATGTGTATGATTTTGAAGATTCTTTATTAATAGAAGCAGTTATTCGATTAAGAATTGAATGACAGGACAAGAATAGTGTTCCGTATGCTATCATTGAAATAAGTGTTGAAATCATCATATCTTCGAAAAATATTTGCCATAAAGTCAATAAATTGATTGGTATTAAAGTGTAATTGAGTAGAAAATAGTAATTTTTCCAGAATTTATTGTGAAAAATAATGTTATTGCAAATATTGTTGTGTTCGACAATCAAATGCCTAATATTGATATACTTGAAGAATAAATTATCTTTCATTTTATAAATGCGTTTATTGAATAATTTAAACCTCAACTGACAATAATAACATGCAATGAAATAATAGAGAAAACTAAATGAATTTACATTAATAGTCGCATAACATATAGATATTGTAAATAAAGCACATAAAACACCAAAACTTATCAATTCCTCAAAATTATAAAACATAAAAAGTACAGTCAGACTAAAAAGAAATACTCCCAAATTGAAAAGTTTTATCACAATTTCTATTATGATTTTAAGTGATTTAATTCTGTGAATGAATCTTTTCATTTCAAATTCATCATAGATTCCAATCGTATGACTATTTTCAATACCTTTTATAACATTAATAATGCCTAACCTCTGATAATCTAAACCAAAATTAAACAGATAAACAATACTGAATGAAAGTATATTCGCAAAGATAATAATTGCATAAGAAAACTTCGCTAATCCGACGTAATCAAACATATCAAAGTAATATTTGGGAAGAGAGTTATCTATAATTATCAAAATGTATAATAAGTAACGGATGGCTGTAATTAGAAAATATAGTCCAAACGCTAAACATCGAAATTTTTGAGATTTGCCCTGAGTTTCATAATTGAAGTTATTATTCAAATTATATCTATTAATGAGTCCATATTTATAAAGCGGTGAATCGATATCAGATATTATTGTGGTTTTGTTTGCAATATTTCTTTTCATTTTCACTAATTTTTTGACAGTAATTTACATACAGAAAGATAAACAAATATTAGATATATTAATAAACTTATTTTATTTTTCTTTATAAAGATCTGTGATGTTATAAAATATTTAAAACTATACACACAGACAAACAAAGCATTAAATGACTAGAAATATATTATTGAAATAAGTATTAATTATCGCTAATTTTTTGATCATTTTGTTTTAAATAATTATATTAATAATACAAAATTAATGATATTTTTAGATTAATTTGAATGACGTTAATAGTTATCACATTCATTATAAAGAATTTAATTTATTAGTTTGCATCGCGTGAATCGTTATGTTTTTGGGAAGTGGTGTATCCTTTGGTATATTTATTTCCATAACTGTATATTTTATATAATTTCTCTCAATTAAATATTCTTTTTTATATACAATACTCGATATACAGTTTTTATGCAAATTTTTAAATACATTTTAATAAATATAACGTGTATACTATCAACTAAATATTTTTAAAAACTTTTGTCTTTTTTTGTATAATATACAAACTATTCTCACTACTTTAGGGTATATTCATTTTTATAACAGTTACTTTGTGGTACTGTATTATGATATAAGGATATGCCACTGCGTAAAAGCATAACATTGTCACACTTTGCAAAAAACTAAATTAAAGATAGAATAACAGTCATTAACAAAAAAATAGTACAAATTATAATTTATTTTAATGATCAAACACAGGTCTCAGGAAAATGTTGCAAATTTTATATTAAAAACTTTTTTGAATTAATTCAATTTTATTGAGAGCTGCTGCAGTACTAATATTATCATATTCAGCTTACATCTCCCAAACGTTTAATTTTAATCAGTGATGTTATGTTAGGTTAGACGGTAAAGCACTTAAAACTTAGGGCCAAGTCCGAGCATTTTGATATTGCAGAGGGTGAGCCTACAGTACTCTCGAGCATGTGTATCATTGGTTATGATCACAATAAATACTTTAAATACATCAATATTTGAAGTATGTTTTATATATTGCTTTAATGCTTTATTTGTTAGTAATCAACTAGACGCACCGGTGGCACTTCGTGCCGAACATAAAACTTCTTTTCCCGTAGAATTATTATTTTAATAAAATTAATAAATTATGTATAAATTAAATTAAATACAGTAAATAAACAAAAGCGCTTTCTGTTTGACTGCTATATAGCGGGGGTTCTCAAATGGTGAGCCGCGACCCTCAGGTGGGCCTCGGAGGAATTGATTTGGGCCGCAGAATAACTTCAATAAATAAATTTCAAAGTGGGCCCAGGCGTAGAACCGCTTCAATCAACATTTATATTGAAATGTAATTAAAAAGTTTTGTTTAAGTGGACCGAGAAATTTTTTTCGATGCTTAGGTGGGCCTCAGGAAAAAAAGTCTATGAACCTATGCTATATAGCAGGCTTTCTCAACCCGTGGCTCGCGAAGCCCTTTTTCTTGGCTCGCAAAGTATTTCAGAATATCATTAAATTTCGCTCTCAAAAGCGTTTCAAAAAAATTAGTATTATTTGTTAGGAAACTGTAATATGTTTGGGTATTGGTATAAAAATTATAATACACTCATTGAATATAAGTTAAATATAGTATTTCTGCTAAAAGTATAAGTCCTAATATTGATAAAATTGTATCAGAAATGCAATGTCAATCAGCGAATTAAAATTGCTAAAATTTAATAATAAAATGTTAAATAAAGACTGGCTCTCGACTTAATTTATTTGTCATATTTGGCTCTTTAGCATAAAAAGGTTGAGAAAGCCTGATATATAGTGTGAGTACTGTATTGAGTACATGCATTTTGAAATTGTGACAAACATACAGAATTATTCTACAACAATAATATTATAGATAATTAAAATAAAACTATAACACTAATCACTTATTGCATAAACTTTAAGCCATAAAGCACCCTCTTGGCTAATATTATCCAGTTCCCTACCTTGAAAAATATTCTACAATACAAATGTTTTAAAACATAATTTAATGTTCCATTGATTTCTAGTTCCGGAACGAATGCGAAATTAAATTAATTTATTTCTAGTTCTAGGAACTGATTCAACACTAGTTTCAGCAGATTATGGGTCACTTGCCCGACTGCCATTTGCCCGACTCAACGTATTATTAGTTAGGTTATGGTTTGTCATTACGTGGCACTTAACTTGCTTATAGAGGAATTTACTAATATATATTGAATTTTAGAATTCTGACCAAATTATGACATTTGTCGAGTCGGGCAAGTGTCAGTCGGGCAAGTGTCCGCCACCCGTTTCAGCATATAAATGAACACCACATGTTTTAAATTGAAGCACTTCGACTAGCCTTAAAATAACGCCTAAATATTAATCGCCCAAAAATATCTTTCCTAAACGCTGTTTGTTTTTCCTTAAATCTCCGATCAAAGAAACTCCAGAACAAAAACTGCGAGACTCACTGTAAAATCAAAATTCTAGTACAATAAAGAAGAGAATTCATTAGAGGGTATATATTATATAGATTTTTCAAATACAGTTAAAATACTTATAAAAAGTAAGTAAATTTAAGTTACTTTTATAAAAAGTAGTTTCAAAACGTGAATTTCTATTACCCTATTGGCGCCAAAATTATACTAATATTTAATAACAATAATTTATCAATTTTTTAGATAGAGTTGGATTAGATAACATTCCGCTTATTCCCGCACATTACTGCCAACTCATAAGTGGAATAAACTGATTAAAAAAGTGTAGAAATAATTTAGATTCCTATTTCTAAGTGTTTAAACGATATCATTATCTCAAAATGGACTTATTTAAGTGAAATGCGGGCAATATATCGAATGAACTATAATATAAATAACTTAAACATATTTCAGAGTTTCTAATCGTTCTGATCCAAAAAAGTCTTATTCAAAAAAAGATATTTTTCTACTCATAATGTAATTGTTTTATATTAATAATTATTAATAATACAAGAATATCGATATTTTTTTTAATTATTTAGTGAACATATCATAGTATTAAAATTTTAATTATACTGGTATTTAATGATTAATTAAGTGATTGTTTTTATATGAAATTGGATAAAACGTATATTTAATTTAATACAAATACATTTTGTAGCATAAAAATTAATTATCCATAAATTAATTTTGGATACTCTTCTTCTTCGTTATTGAGCCCACTATACAACGAGCTTATCCTCATCTTAAAAATGAATGGAAAAAGAAAATTTTCTGTGGATAATAAAAATGATGCGATGGAAGTACGAGAAAAGCTAAAATATCCGCGTTCTGTAGCCTTTATTATTGGAAATGAATTCTGTGAACGGTTTTCTTTCTGCGGAATAAAAGCAATTCTCGGCCTATATTTCACTAAAGTTCTCAAATATTCTGAAGATTCTTCAACAGAGTATTACCATTTATTTATGATGGTATGCTATTTCACTCCTGTTTTTGGTGCAATAATAGCCGACTCATTGCTGGGAAAATTTAAGACAATATTTTACATATCAATACTCTATGCAATTGGAAACGTAGTGCTGTCCGCAGCTTCTTATTGGGGAAACGAAGTTATAACATGGCTCGGGTTAGCTGCCATTGCGTTAGGCGCCGGTGGAATAAAACCTTGTGTATCAGGCTTTGGCGGAGACCAATTTGGTCCCGGACAAGAACCACAGCTACAAAAGTTTTTTTCATGGTTTTACATTTCGATCAATGCCGGAAGTCTTCTCTCGGCATTTTTAACACCCATATTACGCGAAGACGTGCACTGCTTTGATAGACCGGATTGCTTTCCTTTGGCATTCGGTGTGCCCGCGGTTCTCATGATTGTATCATTACTTCTCTTTATTCTGGGAATGTTTTTAACACACTATAAAATAATTCCTCCATCGAAGGGAAATCTTGTAGTTCAAGTGGTTATATGTGTTTTTACTGCTCTATATAGAAGTATAAACGTCCGCGTGAGGCCACTTGTAAGGATATTGTTCAAACGTGTCCAATGCTTACCTAAAAAGGAGCATTGGCTCGATTATGCGGATGATAAATGTAATGCAAAAACACTAATAGACATAAAAGCAGTATTTCGTGTGTTTTTTCTCTATTTGCCATTACCTATCTTTTGGGCACTTTATGAACAACAGAGTTCCAGATGGATATTTCAGGCGACCCAAATGGATGGCAACTTTTTTGGAGTGTACCGAATAAAACCGGATCAAATTCAAGCTATAAATCCTGTATTAATTATATTTATGATACCAGTAATTGAATACGGAATCTATCCCTTATTCGCAAAAATTAATTTATTAAAGAAACCTTTGCAGAGAATGACTGCCGGTGGCATTTTAGCGGCGGCTTCTTTTGTTATTTGTGCTTTCATTCAGTTGAGGATAGAGTCAGAGCTTCCGACTCAACTATCAGCCAATTCAGTGCACATAACTTTTGTAAATGGACTTTCGACTAGTATTACATTTAATAATTCGGTACTAAATAATAATACATTACAAGAGCTTAAAGAATATGATATTTACACCATTGAAAATGCTAACTTTGACAGCTTTATGCATAACCCATACTTAACAATAAAATTAAACAGATCTGTCGGCAATTGCAAGTCTGTTGGGAAATCGATTCCATTTGGATTCAATAAAACGAAAGGCAGAGTCATTTTATTCATTACAGAAAGTATTTGTGATAAAGAAATTATAGAGACGTATGATTTTCCAAATATGCTGAAGAAGCCCGAAAAAGGCGGTTCTAATATTGGATTAGTTTTCAATATTAAAAATCTTAATTTAAATGATACAAAGAACGCAAGTTTTTGTTTTGAAAATCATGTGCTAAAGAGTATACAAAATATCAAACCAACGGATATCAGTATTACAAACAACAGCACCACTGGTCTTATATTACCAAAAGAATTGGATGTTTATACAGGAGGCAAATACAAGCTGAGTCTTTTGGAAAACGATTTCCAATCTGGAGGACCGTCGATAGAGATCGCAAAGGACTTACCCATATATTCGGGCGGCTCTTATATAATTGTCGTTCACGGAGATTATTCTAATAAAAACTTAAAATTAAGTTTACATGAAATGGTTAAGCCTAACAGTATATCGATGTTTTGGCAAATAATTCAATTCACAGTTATGGCTGGGGGAGAGATTATGTTATCGATTACTGGTTTAGAATTTTCCTATTCTCAGGCGCCTAAAAGTGTGAAATCTGTATTACAGGCCGCTTGGCTTAAAACTTTTTCTTTTGGTAACTTAATTGTTGCAATCATAGCAAGCGCTAACATATTCAGCAAGCAATCCAATGAATACTTTTTCTTTGCCGGTCTGATGGTATTGGATATAATGGTGTTTGCAGTTATGGCATACTTTTATGTGCCATATAAAGGCTCCACAAATGATGACGAAGAAAGTAATGACCAAAATTGTGATTGGGATGGAAAACAACAAAACGGTTTGGCAAATAACAGAAACGATGAACAGAAACCTCAATAATGAAGGTTTTACTGATGATATTAAATTCTAATGATATACAATAAAAAATACAATAATTTTTTGTCATTTAATTAATATATGAGTGTGAATCATAATATTTTATATATAAAAAGTTTTGCATCTGCTTTGCATAAAAATTGCTAATTATGTATTAAATTGTTTTTATAGTTTAGCGTCTCTAACATTAGATTCACTTTAAAATATTAGACGTTCTATAGATTTATATTCATTTTTATAGACAATCAATTTTAAATAATGGGTACAAAATTTCATTTTTATTTTGCAAGTTATGGGACATAAATATAGTCTAATTTTACTCTTTATTAAAGTTAATTAATTATAAATATTTTAATTAATTTATTTGTATTAATACGTGTTACGGCACTGCTCTCATACCTGTGAACACATATAGTATTATGACCTCATTTATGGTCATCAATAGCGAGGTATAGATATCATAATTGATACGTTCGACTGCATTAATACATAAAACAAAATAATAAACAACTGAAGGAAATATTCAATACATCTGACCCTTGAGTCTGTTCGAGTATTAATCAATAGTTTCAAAACCTATTCAATCATTTTTACTTTTTTTTGCTCAGAAAGTATTTAATCGAAAACCAACAGAATTAACAAATATTTGCATAAATTATATGAAAGCAATAATTGATTAATTGAAACACATTATTGAACTCATAACTTACTGATTAGTCATTGGATTATATATTGAATAAAAATAATTTAGACCTTAAGTGAAAACAAATATTTATTAATAATAATAATATATTAATAAATGAAAGATATGTCGGAATCAGTGAAGAGCTCAACACAAATGTCAGCATTCAATGCAATACTACCTGAATATGTGTTCAATTGGTGTCCAAGTCTTGAAGATATGGTTTCAATAAATTGTCCCGAATTGAGTCCAACGTTTATGATTGGCTTCAATACAGTGGGACTGTTGTGCGCGGAGGAAAACCATTTGAATGGCATTCAAATCATTACTGTTTACTTGCATTTAACGACATATGATTGGCCTCTTCTCAGAGCCAAATGCAGTATAGGTCTCATTAATGGAAACCAACAGTTCCGACAGTTCAGTCAATTCCCATCATTTGTATTAAACGGATACCAATGCTATACACTTAAAGTGCTTATAAGCAAAAGGGAGATCACAAACAATGGTTTTCTCAATCATAACAATGAACTCAGTATTTATTGTAAAATTCAATTGTTTGAGGACTTGTATGAAGTCATGAAAGTCTGTGAAAATCAATCGCTTCAAGACATTGATTACAATTTTTATTAATTACAAATGTTTTTCTCATTAATCAATGTTTTTGCCAAAAGTTATCTCAAAATTGCATTAAATTATTAGTAAATTCTGTTACGTTATGAATAGAAATAATAGAATATATTTGAGTTCTTAATTATTTAGAAATATTTAAAATTAATATTAAGGCAAATGTTAACTAAACTTTATAAACATTTAATTAATGATAATCAGATTGAAAAGCATTGCAAGAATATGTGATTCAATAATTCCTTAATATAAATGATAAAATGTGAACATTAAGTAAATTAATGTAAAAATTCAAAATAAAATTAGTGTTTCATTTTTGAATTTGCTTAATCTATAGTCAAATCATAGCTTTTTGTTCTGTATTCGCTTTTGATTGTCTTCAATAATAAAAACAAAGATAAGATTCAATTAATTATTGACCGAAAATATATATAAATACTATTAACAAAATTGATAATTGAAAGCGAACAATAATTCACAATATGTTTACAGCAAATCATTGACAATAATTTTATTGAAAATAGAATATAAATTGTTCGCAAATCTCTAAGAAAATATTTGAAATGATGTCAGGTTTGGTTTCAACAAAAAGTGTTTGTCTCACAAATAAAGAGCAAATCTATAATTTGGCTAAACTTCAAAAAAATTATTCACAATTAGTAAATTCAATATTAATATAGTTTAATATATTGCAAGTTTTTATTAAATTTTGCTCCGCTTGTCATCAACTGTTCATTTGAAGTAATATTTATGTAGTGTTTGCCCCTTCTGTCTACTGAACAAATATTGATATATAATCTATGGATAAAAACATGGAATAAACCTGAAGATAGCAATTAACTATAAATTCTGTTCTTCCTCTATAAACTAATTTTTTCTTTAGTTTTTGTTGGATACCAATCAGGCTTTTCTCCGTTCGAGTGATTCCATACATATTTAAATCCATTTATTTCTAAGCTTTGCCACAGGTTTATGCGTGCGTTTGGTATTTGAGATATTGCTATGATATTGTGTAGAATTTAAAAATCTTATAAATAATTAGGAAAATATTATTTAATGAATGTTTTCACTTTAAAATTCCGGCACTTATTAACACATTCCATCTCTGCCTCTAAACATCCAACCATGAAATAGACATCGAATGCATTCGTGAACATAATCGTTGACTACTTTTCTGTCGACCCCAAGATTTGCTTCCAAATTCGGACAGAATGGGTCCAAATGGGTATTTTATTAATTAATTTATGTATATTTTACTATACGGAAAGTATTTACGCCACACAGTTTGCACAAATATTGTAGAGCCAGTAATTTCTTTACTATCAGATGATATTTATCTGCATTAAAATGTTTTTTGGAATCGTTCATTCCTAACTGTAATGTTTCATTTTTGTCAAATAATTTTATGCACTCGTATATAAATCTTCTACTATTGGCCTTTATTTATATATATAATTCATTTTAAAAGCTGTGACTATTACTAACTATTAAAGTGAACAATTGTTACCTCTAATTAATATGTTTATAAACTATTAATTACTGTCTATTACTAAACATTTTGCCTTAAATTATAAAAAATGTTATGAAATGAATTGTTGAAGCATTTATATGGAAAAGCGTTTTGTATTAGTTTAAGTTTAATCATAATATCTCTTTGAACTAACATCACCTAATTGTATAGTTTTGATCTGTGTTATTGAGGGCCCAGTGCTCATTACAGTGTTTAATCATTTATTTTCACTGACTGTATACTTTAATTTTTAACAATTATTTTATGCAGTCGTATATCAAATATTGAGCAATACTGAAGAAAATTATTTATATTTGTAAAAGTAATATATTTTATAAACAATACATTTCACTGACAATTAAAGCGAATAATTTTCATTACAATTTATAAAAACATTTTATTTTAAAGGTTTTTTCAAAATAAGTAAAAATATTAAATAACTCTTTATAATTAAAAATATGATACACTTCTAAATTAAATTTATTTTAAGAACAAATTATATTGATTTAGAACGAGTTTACTCTGATCTCTCATTTGCTCAATTTTTTCCTAATAGCTCTTCTTCTTGTGATAGAAAAGTCATCCATTGATTGAGTTTTTTTGCACCTCAAAGAGGAAACAGTTATCTCATAATTCTTGATTTTATCAATAATATTATTTTCAATAACATTTATTTCATTAATACATTTATTGGTTTGGGTTTTATTTTCATAACGTTTAGGTTTCCTTCGTTTTGGAAGCACTGCTCTATTTTTAGTTAAATGACATAAACTATCCGTTTCTTTAATAGCCATTTGAGTAAAATCTGTCTGAAAAGAAGAAAAAAATCTTATAACATAAGTAGATAATGATGTCAATCAAAGACTCCATTAATTGTAAGAATATATGTTTAGCATAAATTCAATCAATTAATACTTAATTTGCACAGTTCTTCAATATATTATACTTTTAACTGCATATTTATATATTTGATAAGAGAAATTAATATTAACTCCAGAATTAAAATTATCACTAAAAATAAATTATTTATTAATATACAAATGAGAATTAATGTTTGTCATAATATCGCTTTTGCCACGAGTTAGAAACATGAATTGGGTCCTGTATTCAAATCATATTCAACATTTGAAGCGCGTCCCGGAAAAGTAACCTTAGGAAAGGGCTTAACTAATTAGTATCAATACAAAAGAACTTTTTTATTAGATCAGAACTGAGTCACATGGCCTTCAAAATTTTTATATTGATGCTGCTTAAGCCCTTTATAGAGGACATATTTTTACTGAGGTTTCTTTTCTGGGACAAGCTTCAATTGTATGTAATTTTAAACTTTATGGTGATATCTTATTATTTAACTATTATTGTAAAATTTGAATAAAATAAATATTTTATATACTATTTTATTTATTCTATACGATGTGTAAATATATTTTTAAAATTAATGAAATACAGTTGAAATTAATCTTAAAGTTAGTTAATATTATACTGTATATTATAATATTTAACTGTATATTTAAATATGTTATAAAATTGATGAATATTAACTCAAAAAATTAAAATTATAGCTAAAAATAATATTTTTACTAATTTACAAAAGTAATAATTAAGGACCTAATTTTCCAAAGCTATTAAGTATGGATTAATTTTATATAAATATTAAAATGAGAGTCAATATTTTATTATAGTATACATTTATTACTTAAATAATGCTGTCTTAACCCTTAGCAAGAAATGGTATCAAAAGCTACAGATTCATAATCATTTTCTAACTCAAAAAATTAATACTTTATTTTTATCTAAAATTATTGCACTATTTCCGACTGCTAGGGTCATAGAGGCCAGAGTGTGACCTTTGAAAATCACTATTTTGAGCTGTAACTTATATTAATAACTCATGAATGATAACTATGAATCCAGTTATAAACTGTAAACCAAAACTAATATATACTGTAGTTTTATAAACTACAGGAAAAGTTTCCTATTTCACAAAATAAATTATATTTAAGTTACAGCTTATAATAGTGATTTTCAAAGGTCAATATATGACCTCTATGAACCTATCAGCCGTCAATAGTATAATTTTAGATAAAAATAAAGTATTAATTTTTTTGAGATAAAACAGATAATGGACCCGCGCGACTTTTGATATCATTTCTTGCTTAGCAGGAAATAGTGTCAAAAGCCACTGGTATACATAATCCTCCTCTATCTAAAAATTTAACACTTTATTTTTATCCAAAATTATTGTACATTTGGATTCCGATAGGGTCATAGAGGTCAGATATTGACCTTTGAAAATCAATATTTAAAGCTGTAACTTAATTAAATTTATTTATTTTGTCAAATATGAAATTTTGCTGTAGTTTATAAAACTACAGTATATATTTGTTTTAGTTTACAGTTTATAAATGAATTTATAGTTAACATTTATGAGATATTTATTTAAATTACAGCTCAAAATAGAGAATTTTAAAGGTCAATATCTGACTTCTATGACCCTATCGGAATCCAAATGTATAATAATTTTAGATAAAAATAAAGTGTTAATTTTTTGAGATAGAGCAGGATTATGGATACGAACGGCTTTTGACACCTTTTCCTGCTTAGGACTTTGCTGACAATATTTTAAAATTTACAGAACATAACTACAGTTTTTTTTACAAAAAATAAAATTTGTTTACTGATTCTTTATCAACTGATGAAGACTTAGGCTGATGTCTCGGTGGTTTAGATGGTGTTCCAAACTTTTTGAAATAATCTTCTTCATAAGCATATATTCGGGGAGGTTTTGGTGGTGGATCCATATCATCACTATAAAACACATCACTCTCATTGAATTCTTCAGTATTACTTAAATTTTTATCACTTCTCTTTTCACACATTTCTAAAAAATGATATTCAGACTAATATTTACTAAATCACCACTAATTTTTTCACAACAATTATGATATATCTATATATAATAATAGATAATTACTATTTATGTTATCATTTTCTCATTTAGCTTCATGATAATAAATAATTATGTAAAATTTCCGGGATATGAGGTCTAATGATTGTCGCATTTTGTGTTTGATAGAATAACATTTAACATGAATAGGAAAGAAAATAATTATTATTTCTATTTTCCAATCACAATTTATCATGTTTTTGAATTAAGTCTTCCGATAAATGGAGTAACTGAGTCATTATAAAAAAGTAAAATGATAATTTAGATAACGTATTATACAATTGATCTTCCGGATCAATGAAATTTACAATAAAAGTTGTTTACAAAGAATAAGCTTCACTTAACTTGCATATTATGCATAATAAATATATTTTATTAACCAAACACCTTTCTAACAAGCTATCATTAATATTGAAAATAAAGGTGTTTAACTAAATATAAGACAGCACATATGTGATCAGAAAGGATGGGGTTTATTTTTTATTCACTGCATTGTTTGTTTTGCTTCAAAGAACAATTTAAAAAATCAATTATATAGCTTATTTGTTAGTTATAACTTATAACTTATAATAAGCATGAATATGAAGTTAAGTGACACAATTTACTTAACTACAAATAAAATAATATTGTTATAAAAATGATTAATGAACTTTAACATTTTGATGAAATATTTGTTTTACATTAGACATGTACTAACTAACATTACTAAGATTACTACACACTAGATTTAAGTTTAACTGTAAAGTATTAGGGCAATTTAAAAATTTTGTTCTTCAATTTAATCTTTCCTTTTTATGAATATATAATTTTTTCAAAATAAGCAATCAATTCATTTTTAAAGCTGTCCAGAAAAAGTCCAGAATGAAATATTGAAGTTGCGGTTATCCTAAAGTAGAATTTATTTATAATGCAAAAACACTTGCAAGAGAAACACTTTATTATTGCGAAACCTGCTATTTTTTTTAATTAGTGTAGATCATAAGCTAATTTTATGTGAGCTTGAGCTTTGAGATTATAAAAAAAATTTCTTTAAAACTGATTTTTTTATTTAAAAATAACATCAATTACAACAGCAATAATTTATATAACATTAAAATTTTTAACTTATTTTAATCTAATTTTATGAACATTTATTTCTTCAAAAATCTTTAATACTTGTTTGGTTTTAAATTCTAAGAAAAAATTGTTTCAACTGGTTTTAGTTATATGAGAAGCTCATATAACTTCACTGCTATGAGCTTAAGCTTATTTTCAAATAATCAAGCTTTAGGTCGGTCAAGCTCAACTAAGCTCAGACTCAAACTCAAGCTTGTCTTTTGCTCTTCACTACTTTTAGTATTATTCCTCCGGTTTAAGGTACAAACAAATGTGACGTTTTTTTCTTCAGAGTTGTTCACTATAGCGAGACAGCTATTAACATAATAGTCAAAATAGTCACATAATATTCAGTAACATTTATATAAATAATCACAAATTGATTTCTGTTTTAAATATCTAATATTAATGTCATTTTTTAAATTTAAATTACAATATCCAGTGGTTTAATCACTTAAATATTACTCTATAATTATAAATATAATTATTTAAAAATAAAAATCCTATTTTTAACAAAAAAATTATTTAAAAATAATTATCATACTAAATCTACCACACAGTGCCAGTAGGTTGTTCATTGCATATCAGTTCTGATCTATTTATCAATCGTCACTTTTTCATTATCTATCATCAAATCAGAAGAAATTGATTTTTCAGCAAAGCTATGCCTCACTCAATACAACTGCCATTGATCCAAAAAATACTCACACGTAAGTGTTAAAGTGCTTGTGTATTGCATAAGTGATACTAAAAAAAGATCCTTTTTAAAATCAATTTATTTATAAAGGGCTCATATCATTTTTATCAAATTTCTCAATAAGGTAATATTGCATATGCGTAGTATATGCATTAAATCATAACAGAACAGCAAATTAACTTTTTATCTAAAAGTAAAAAATTTCAAAGATGTAATAAATATTTTGTCAGAGGTTATCCGCCAATAAGTGGGTGATTTTTTGTCTTACTTAAGAGAAAAGTTTTAATATATTTACAGTTTTACATTTTTTGTAACAAAATATATTTTTATCTATATAAAATATATGTATAACTTTCAAATTTTTAATTGAATATTACACTTGAATATAAGCAATTCTTTATAGTTAAATTTTTAATGATATTTTTGTAATAAATATTTGATAAATTTTTTATTTATAATACAATATAATTTACCAAAACTATGACACTAATGAAAAGCTATTTACTACGAAAAAACTTTAACTTTAATTAAAAATAGATTGAAGTTAACTCAAATGTTATGGTTAGCTTAAAAAGGTCTAATATAAAAATATACTCTATTTAAACCTAATTTATTAATTAAGACTCATTTACTGCTCATGTTTAGCATGAGTTAGGGCTGAATGTCTGATCCCGATCAACAATATTTACTTTTTCAACAAGAAAACCAGTAATTTTTTACTTCATAACAGCATTATTCTGATGTTGTTTTTTTAAATTAAACAATATTTATAATAAAAAGGGTCATATTATTTTCTAAATAATGGTTTCCACTCGTTTAGACATTTTAAAAGTTGAGCAATCAAATTGTCAAACTGTAAATATATATCATTTTTCGTTAAATAGTGTCAATGAAATTAAGTAAAAAGCGTTTTTGATTAGATCAACAAACGTTTTTAAACTCTCATCTTATTAAAGTAAATCATAATAATAACCAGAGTTCACCAAGGCAGTGGTGTTGTGGGGGGAGGGGAGGTGAGGGGGTGTTGAAAAGTTGAAAAACTGGACCACCCCCAATATTTTTCGAAAATTCTAAAAAATTGTTTATCAAATCGAATGAGTTTTACAATTAGGGAAAATACTATGTCGCACTTTTAAGATGTATACTTTCATGTATAACATATGATAATAAAATAACTCCCAAACTCTATTCAATCTGATAATGTGATAGTTGAATAAAATTTATATTAAAAAATAGTGATTTATGGATAATAATGTTATCAAAGCTTATAATAGTTTGTATAAAATAAAGTTAACAATTTTCGGTTAATATATTTTATTCAATATTTAATAATAAATATAACAAATTGTAATTTATTTTATTGATTTTAATTAGTTTAATAGTTTTTACCGAAAATAAACACTGAAAGCATGCTTTTTTATATGAAGTTCAACTTTAATTATGTCTCAATCTTTTACTTCATAGTATGTTTTGTTCAGTTTTTGAACTAAATATAAGATGTTTATTAGTTTTTTAAAAGTCTGAACTCAACTAAACTAAAGTTGACTTTTTATTTAAATATTGAAAAATTTTATTATAATGGACTCAGTTTAATATTATACATGAAAGTATATATCTTTCTTAAAACTGCGACTTAGTATTTTTCTTAATTGTACATTCCCCCCCCCCTAGAATTTCAAAATTTTTCAGACTTACACCCCCCTAACGAGAAGGTGCTTAGCGAATAATGATAATAACTATATTTAGGGTAGCATGCAATTGCTATTAAATATTGATTTTCCATTTATAAATAAATTTACAGTAGTTCTTATGAAATATATTTTTTAAAATTATATAAATATAATTATCTTTGACTCAATATAATGTTTTTTTTGCAATCTTAAATTCTAATTTCTTAATTCCCAATCCTCTGACTTTACGTAGTATTAAAAGCTTAATAGTTTGAATACTGCTAAAATGGACAAAGTTACAATTAAAATTAACCACAATTTGCCTGAACGAATCATCGTTAAAAATGCATTCTATCAATTATTTCGAATCGGTTTACTTAAGTTTGATCAAAAATTTATTGTAAAATTGGGTGAAATTGAAAAAACAAATCTGAAATTCGCTTATAATAGCAATATTGTACTGCTTATCAATGTATTGATTCTGATTCGATTCATAATACCTCTAATCTACGAATATACAGATCATCACATAATTGTGATGACCGGTGATTGGGCTTACTTTCTGACAAACGCCAGACCACACATCAGCGTAACTGTTATTATGTTTTGGGGTTTATCTATAATTACACAAATATTGCTAAGAATAAGAATAAAAAGTACAAATTCTCAGAATATTCCTGTTTGGTTTCAACCGTTTGCTGTATTGTCAGGACTCATACCACCTCTCAGTGTTGGCCTGAATGAGCGAAAAATTATTGAGAAGTTATTAAAGCGAACAAAAATAGTTTTTGTTACCATTGATTTGATATGTAAAGCGATAATTCCGTGTATTTTTATCTCAATCTCTGCTATATTTCTATATAATTTATCCCTAAGAGAACTTTTAATTTATGGAATTATCTGGAGTTTAATTTCTGCGATAGGTATTCATCTGGTATTTTGTATTGTTTTCTGGCAATGCGCTTACTTTCACATATTATGCTATTACCTATACCTCAAAATATTGACTCTTAATAAAGGAATAGAGAATTTATTACTAAAAAAGAATAGAAATAATTCTACTTTGAAAAAATTTATTGAAAAATTTTATCAAATCTACAATGAGATCAATGATTACAACAGAGATTATTGGAATAAATTTATTTTCATGTTTTACATCACTTATGTGTCAGTCATATGTACTCTTCTTTATGAAGCACTTTATGCCCCATTTCCTCAATTGATTAGAATTTTATGGTTTATTCTCACAATTACTCATTCATTGTTATTTACAATTTTTATATTATCGGCTGCTTTAATACCACACCAATTGAAAAAATCGTATTTATTAATGCATACGCTTTACATATCTCGAAAGAAGGCCCCGATTTTTAAGGTATAAAATATGATTAATAGTATACTAAACCTGTCAAATATTTGATTAAAAAATTTTTCAACAGTTGATTTTGCTTATTGAGAAATTGGGTGCGAATAGAGATGGATTTTATTGCTGGAAACTATTTCTTATAACACGTGAAACATTTTCAAATGTATGAATATTTTACAACTGTATTAATATTTATTATTAAAAACTAAATTTTAATTCTGTTTTACAGATGATCGCAATAATTGTTTTACATTTTATGCTTATTTTGCAAATTTCGATTTGATAGTCGTTCGTGTTGTTGAGTACTTATTCGAATTGTTTGTGAGAAATATAAAATTTAGTTTCCCAATTATAAAAATACACGATTTAATATTTATTGTTATTATAATTATAATAGAATTGATCAAAACATTTTATAACTATACAGCATTTTATATATATTTTCATCATAAACTGTAATTTTATTAATAGTTATTAATATGATTCATTTGATTTAACTTGAAGAAAACCATTGCAAAATATTAAAGAAAAAGTAACATTAAGGAAAATTTCAAGTATTTTTACAAAAAAAAATTATATAAATAATTGAAATATTATTTTAACTTGAAAACACCATAATTTAATAAGAATGAGCTTCATCTATTTATCAGCATATCTTTTTCGGAAAATAATTTCATGTGTTTTTAGAATTTGTTTTACACGTTTTGCATAGTGTGGCACATTAGCCGGGGTTAAAGCTAAAGATAAACTCCACAAAATTTTATATTTACCTTTAAAAGCTAAATAATGGCATTAAATAATTAGGCGACAAAAATTTAATACTAGAGTATAATACCTGTTATACAACATTTAACCAGATATTTGTATGATTTTAAGGAAAATAATAATTATTAGTGAAATAATCTGTTAAAATATGAAAATATGATTTTTAAAAAATTTCAATTAATAATATAAATAAATATAAAAATATAAAATACTTCATAACATCTGAAATAGTTTATGATAAATAATTTCCAACACCAAAATCCGACTCTTTTCTGACCAACTCTTTCTATAAATGTCATTAACTGTAAATAAATATTCAAAATACCAGTCAATAAATGTTTGAAATTTTTTTTTTGAATACCTTAAAACTTCTAAAGAACAAAACACTTCTATTATTTATGTCCATATTTTTTCTACGATTTCTAATGTTTATAATCATAATACTATTCAACAATTTATATGATTTATTCGCTTCATAATTGACTGACGACGCGGTGTTTATAATAAACAAAAATGTTATACTAATTAAGCCTAAAATATATATAGCCATAAACGTCACAATTAAGTTCATCTCCAAGAATATTATAAAATACAAGACATTCGTTATTACAGATCCGATTATTAGCCAAATGGATAGTAAATATTTAGACCAAAAACTCTGATTATAGCTATTTATCTCTGAATAGATTGAATTTAATTGAAATAATCTTTTACACAAGTATCGGCTTTTTGTTCCCAAACGATTTCTTATATTCTTTGACAACTTATTATTCAATTCTTTCAATTTAATTTTGATATAACGACACATTAGATATAAGTATACGACTTGCCATACGTTAATATTGAAAGTATAATAACAAGTTATTGAAAATAATATACTGTGAGGAATGCTATAAACAATAGTGTCCACTACAGTCACTTTCATAACGAATGGGACAAAGCTTATAAAGAATGTTATTATGGGGACAATAAATTGTATATTGAATTCACACAAAATAAATAATGTTTTTGTTTGTTTAACCAATTTATAGATTTGCTCTTTATTTGTGAGACCAATACTTTTTGGTGAAACCAA
>JAQGCH010000867.1:0-19011 GCA_034699485.1 Nanhermannia elegantula | reverse complement strand
CGTCTGAAACATCCAAAGTAATCGTCCATTAATTACGTGACGCAAAACATGTTGTTTATGACCCCAACCACTAACACGCTTTGGTAGCGTTAATAACTAATAGCTGTGACCGAACCCTCCCCTATGATGTTAGTAATATTTGGGGTTCATTAGGGATATAACTTGTTTAACATTAAAGTACTTAAAGTATTTAAAATACAGTAAGTGTTAAAGAGATTAGACTTTAATATATAATTAATGTAAAATTTATATCAGTAATCAATAATATGATACATTGTTAAAGTGAAATCTGCAGTAAATAGTGCTGTGCAAGTGTTGAGGACTTCAATTTAAAACTTATACTGTAGTCCAGTAGTGCTGAACTGTTGTGAAGGCTGTGATTGCTCTGCATATATATTAAGGCGGTTTCATTGGACTGTATGGGCCTCATAGGGCTTGCAAACTGTTTGGATCACTCTTTGATTTATTGTTACATAAAATGTTAAACAATATGTTAATAAGAAGGATAGGTCTTAGAAAATGTTAAACTAAAATATTATAATTTCATCTCTTTATACATATTATAATTGATTCATAAATTTTTCTCCAATTAAAATAATTTGAATCTACTCTTACTCTTATTTTGCAACTTTTCAAAAGCAAATTATTTAATAAGCAATTGATTTCTGAAATTAGTTCAAAATAAAGACATTTCAATTCTATAAATATTAAAAAACTTGACATTTAATCAACTATTAAGACATTTTTGTCATGCTTTGTAAGTTATGCTGTAATACAAGACTATACAAAATTCTTAAAGAATTTCAAATTTTATTATTAATGAATTAACTTATTTCCACTGCAAAAACAACTCAAATAATGATTAGCGAACTCTAAGATATGCAGTGGTTACAAGTGAATTAATATTAGAGTATTATACCTGATATAGACCTGTCCTAATGGTAAACAATCAATGAACACAATTTTAATAAAACCCACAGAAATTCTTGAATAGGTTAACAACCAATAAGAAATAATCGAGACAAATAAATACCTGTATTAATGATATATAAGTTCAACCCTGAATAAAAATTTCCGCACAAATCATATACAAATGTTTATTCATATTGAAAAAGTTAAATATTAAATAAATCAAAGTTTTGATGAATAATAAAATAATAAAATAGCGAGAACTGAATGAAGAGAAAAAAGCTAAAAGTTAAGGACATTTGCGATCGACTTGAGATTTTCCTCCCTCTTCGTACTCCTGTTTAGAAATCCACATCTGTTGAAACGTTCCCTAAAGAGAGAATAGTTTAGAAAATAAGATTTGCTTCAAAATCAAAAAACATTAATTGACATACAAGAGATGCTAAGATAGAGCCCCCAATCCAAGCGCCGTAACGTCTCTCTGCTGTTGAGTTTGTACTCAATGTTTTAAGTCTCATACTCTATATCGAAATAAATAAGTTAATTAATAAATGCATAACTGTTTTGATAATATAGAAGACGTCATACGGGAGGTGTTTTGGTAGATAAGTCTCTATTGAGGCGATCTGTGAATCCTTGGATAAGAGTATTGCCGCCGGTTACTATTACTGAACCATAAAGTGATGGTCTTATGTCGATATCACACATCCCGACACTGGTGGTTACAATTTGTGACATTCCCATGACTGAGCCGGGAATGCCTTTAATATTAGAGGTATCGAAAAGCGCTTCAGGTATTAGAAATCGTTCAGAACTGAAGTCTTGATTATATCCATTTGGAAATTCGTAGTGAACTGTTGGCATGTTCTCAGCTGTTTCTTTATCATACGGCGAATCACTCACCTGTAGAGCACAGGCCTGAAAGTCCTGAATCGACTCTTTGACCATATAGTTGTGCCACGACTTTGTGATTCCTTCCAAAGGAATATTAGTCTTTTTGGTCCATTTGGCGGCTTCTCCTTCTTTTACCACTTCTTTACTGCCCACCGCATAATATGGCACTATTTCAACGTTGTGTTCTTCAAAATAGTTTCGACACTGCATTGTAACAAAATCTCCGGCCAATGGAGACTTCACTATCGCCTGTTGGATAACATATCCGTCATGAACAGGAACTGCTGAGGTCTGACTCGCACCAGAATCTACTACGATACCGGTCGCGCGTCCGTTTGCGAATGCGGCCAACACTGCGTTCTTAACCAGAAAGAAAGCCGGAATACCATACGTTTCGAACATTATTTCTGTCACTTTTTCTCTCTTAACTCTGATGTTCCACTGGAATAATTATTTTTAAATATGTTTATTAATTGTTTAAACATTCAAATTATATAACATTTACCGGCGGTTCAGAAAACAAAACAGGATGTAAAGTAGCGTCAGATTTGACGTGTTTGGCGTACACGTAATCCATCATCTTCTCAAACAGATCCCAATCTTCGACTTTAAGATTTAAATTATTTATTAAAAATTAAAAATAAATTCTAAAATTAAATCATTTAAAGCTATCAACTGATTAAAAGTTTAGGAAAGACTAATATATAGTAAACCAAAGCTTTATCTGAAGTATTGTGGATCTGATACACGTAATAATTTAGAACTTAATATAAGTTTTTGTGCTTAATATCAAAAATGAATTGTCAGACTTTGAACAATGGACTAAACACTAGTCTATACATAATATCAATTTATAAAGAAAAGTGAGAGAAGAGACGCACTCATGCCGTCCTTAAGAAAAGTGGTCATTTCCATGTTTTTTCGTGGCGTATGAATGGCTGTGGTGTCGATTAAATACTTTTTATGAGATGTGATATTATTTTGTTGGCCTTCAATGTCCATCGCATTGCTTTCAACCAATTCATTAATAACCCCAACCATTGTCGGGATGTCTGTCTTCGGTGAGTCTTCTCCCGCATATCCGCCACGAAATGAATAGTGACCGCAGTCGAAGACCAGAGCGCCGACTTCGTCTTCATTACATTTAATGGAAATTAATTAAAATAATTAATAAATTACTAAAAATTGTTTTATTTATAAATCAAATACTATTAGTCATTAATAATAGCAATTATTTAATAATAAAAAGTTCTTCGACAGAGACAACACATGACTAATACCTCCTCCATATACTCCTCCACTCATTTCTAATTGTTATTAATTTGTTGTTTTGCTTCAATTATATTAATTTAATTTAAATTCAAGACAAAACTCAAATATTGTTTATATTTATTGTTTTGGTTAATACTGAATATAATGTAAGCGAACGCATGCGTTATATGAATCACTTGTGTTCAATAGGGATGAAAACGTTGGTATTTTTTCCTGTAATCCATGTCTCAAATAAATCACGGAATCATTTTTTGTGGGTTTGAATCTAATTGAAAAAGAATTAAATCAACGATTAAAATGAGGTTTTGTTCAGTTTAGTTGTTGACTACTTTTTCTTCCATTTAATCCAATTAATAAAATATTTTGTTTGATGAACGGCTACAGTATATCTAATTTAGTGCTTTCACTAATTAATTAAATCACTGAAGTGAGCATTGATTTACACAAAAATATTTATTTATTTTTAGAGTCAATATTAATAATCTATTAAATCCACTGAAAATCAATGCTTTTAAATGTTGACAATTATTTTTAATATTTATTATTATCGATAATTATCAGAGATGAAGACAGAAATTTTTGTTTTGGGCTTTACTTATGCGAAATCTAAGAAATATTACTATAGACCTACTCTTAAATGTTCAAAAATCTTTTGGCTATAGCAACCCCAACCCCACCCACGCCCTCCTGTAGTTACGGCTGTGATTATTATATATCCAAAAATTTAATATTTTCGTGATTTCATTCCGTAAATGAGTTGAGTGTTTTCATATCTAGTTTTACACCTAAATGAAACACGTTTTTGGATAAAATCTATTGATATATAAATACAAATAAATATTTAAAAGTTTTTTATGAATTTAATATAAAAATAAGTAAAAATCATATCAAAGAAATTGTTGGAAATAAAGTGTTTATTAAATGAATATATTGTGAATCGAATTCATTCTCAATTCAGACGATTGTTTCAAAATTCAAATTAAAGGTATTTTGTAAACAAACTAATGAAGTCATGTATTGATAAGTAAGTCAATAGATATTCCTCTTGAGTTGTGTTTGTGGTCAATCACATGAATGACAATTACCCGAACATAAAAATGGTTACAATTAAACAATAATTTTGTATTAATTTTCACTTTAATGATAGATTTATTTGTGATAAACATTTCAAATGCATATTAATTATCACTCACTTATAGGCTATTCATATAAATAATTGAAATGACATTCAATAGTATAAAGTTCTGTACTAGTGATTGAAAAAACACCAAATAGTGATACCATACAAATACTCCAATTCCACAGCAAAACTATTATATCTCTTATTCACTAAAAATAATTATTTGTATATTTGAAAGTCTGTCTCATTTATAACATAAGTTCATATGTAATCGTATTTTGAAGTATTTCTTAAATCCTTGAATTTTAATACCATTTCACTAATGTTTTGTCAATACCAATACCATTTCATGGCATTGGTTCTACTTTTTCAATCACTATTATGAACTCAAATAATTAAATACTTATTTGACATCTCTATGAACACAACTAATGACTAGAAAACAAACAAATGCTTATTCTGAATATGAAATTACTTTTTGAGTCAAAATATGTCTTTGAGTTAAAAAATGTCTTGAGTTTGATTGGAGTCCGACTTAAAACGATTTGATTATGTTTAGTAATATTTAATTTGATTCCCAATAAGACGCGCGAGAAGTGTAACGTTTGGGCCAATCGTAAAAAGTTGAGACGCTTTGCAAAAAGTAGTGAAGGTCTGATTGGACGCATTCACTGCTCTTTTTTTGTGCATTAAATTATGTTCACAATCAAACATTAGACTCGCTGTGCACTCACTTTCTGTGGGTTAGAGCTCAAGGGATGGGCTGATGGTGTGCTGACCCCACTCTCCTGTTCATAATATATTAACATAAGAGTTGTGTTTGCCTTAACTCAAAGTTTCGCGTAATTGTATTGGATTTTGAGCCCAACTGTTTCCTCTTTTCTAAAAGTTGTCCAATGACTGACTTGTTCTCTCATTTGTGAATCGTTTCTAATAATTATATATAAATTTTTATTTTACAAACTTAATGACTGATTGCCATCCATTTAGTTTTTGAATTAGTATTAAAATTATCCAAATTTTATGGTACAGTAGAAAGAAATTATATTTTCAAGGATTTTAATCAAAGGGAAGCACAAACACTATTAAAATACTATTTAATATAATTATGAGTTTTGTTTGCTCTTTAAGATCAAGTTTTAGATTCAATTATTTCGAAAGTTTTAATTATTATTATTTTTAGAATTGCATTAAATATTTTTATAGAAATGATACCTAAACTGCAGTGACTAACAAAAGCTCAAATGCTTCAAAGGGAGCATAAAAACAAAAATAGCAGTTAATAAATCTGAAGACTTTCTCAAAACAGTTATAACTGAATGTGTTTGTTAGTCATCATATTATTGCAAATTTAAATATAACTTATTTCTGAGTTTAATAACGTTAATAACTAGAGTCAAAAGTAGGACTTCATTGCTGTGATTGAAAGCATAGAAAGTATTTATAAAAATAGTAATCAAGTGATGAAGACGTAATACAGATTTGTAGCTTCACTTTGGAGCAAAGCCCTAACTAAAGGACTTATTGTTGCACTACCTGTATATACAGTATTTTTATTTTAAAAATTGCATCAGAAATACGTCAGAGACCATTTGGAGCTTCTAATTAGGCCTCAAATGAGTGTTGTCTTCAGTAATTCATTCTAAATAAAGCTGCAATTCGTAAGTGTGAAGCAATAATTTCTTGTTACGTAAATTTTTGTTTTCAACTTAAGCTAAAATAACTCAAACTTTTTGATATCTAAGTTTGAATTCTTTGAACTAAATCTTTATAAGTGCTGTGCTTTACAGCCATAATAAAGCTTCCAATGATTAATATGTATAAAGTGATGCATTAATTAGAGCTCGTTTTGCACGGTTTTACATGCAATATAATACTGCCTTATCTTATTTCACAAATACTTACTTTGATAAAGGGTTCAAAATAAATCTGAAGGTTAGATTGTTTGCGAATTAATCAAATATACTTTATTTTAAGCAATTATCTCATTATTATTATATAAAATTTTAACAAAATATATATTTATTTGATCAGAAATTGAAATATTTTCTCAAATGGCTCTAAATAGTGAAGCCGACAATTTCAAGCCAGTGTTCAAGTACTACAAAAACTCTAGTAATGATTGCAATAAAATAATTGATTTTTCGCAAATCGATAAACATAGCGATAAATTATGTAAAATACCAATTAATGCGATTAAAGGCATTCAAAGTCCAATAAAAGATGATTTTCGTGACATAAATGATTGGCAAATGTATACTTTGCGCGAATGTATTCCTGGCCTTTATATAATTCCGCAAATATTGACGAAAGAAG
The DNA here is from genome assembly GCA_034699485.1 of Nanhermannia elegantula. NCBI lineage: Eukaryota > Metazoa > Arthropoda > Arachnida > Sarcoptiformes > Nanhermanniidae > Nanhermannia > Nanhermannia elegantula. The sequence goes on along the minus strand of JAQGCH010000867.1, from coordinate 12,500 downwards.
GGTCAGAAAAATGGTTCAATTATTTGATGAATGAAATTCCGTTTATGCATACAAATGAATTGAAAGCAAACGTATCACTGCCGCTGTCAAAGCCATTAAAAAATAGTAACTTGCGATGGATTACATTCGGATACCATCACAACTGGGACACAAAAGAGTATGAAGAGGAAGCTCAGAGTGAAATACCTGTATTAATAGGACAATTGGCTGATTACGTGAGTCGGTCGCTAGGATTTAGTGAATTTAAAGCTGAGGCAGGAATTATCAATTACTATGGACACAACTCTACGCTTTGTCCGCATTCCGATCACTCAGAACCAAACAAAAGTGCGCCTCTCTTTAGCTTAAGCCTGGGCTCAACAGCAATATTCCTGATCGGAGGCACGACTAAGTCATCAAAACCTATAATACCACTGTATTTAAGGGATTCTGATTTATTAATCATGTCATCCTCGAGTAGACAAGCATTTCATGCAATCCCTAAAGTATTGACTGAACTCAACACTAATACAAACGACACAATACCTATCAAACGAATTAACTTAAATATAAGACAAGTAAATTAATAAATATTTGATTGAATTATTATTATTTATAATTATTATTATTAAAAGGACTTACAGTAAAATTACAATTTAATTAAATTATTTATTATCTTCTGTAAAATCCTACTACGACTAGAATTGATGAAAAGTGTGTTAACCCTAAACCATTCAATTGTAAACTAAACTTATGTATGGGTTTGTATGGTTGTTGTTGTTGATGCTGCCAGAGTCTGACCAAAGAGTCTAAAATAAAATAATTATCACTATTTACAAGTGTGGCACTCAATCACTGTCCAATGCATAATAAAAATTAAATTGTATATTAATATGTTTATGGAGCAGGCGATGAGTTTGTCGTATCTGTTCTTTCGTTTCATACTCATTACCAATTTTAAGCGTGATTTAAGATAAACGAATGCACCTTAAGGTGCATAATGTGATGAACAGTTCCATATGAAGATATCTTGCTTTCCACTACTTTGATGATAATATCTTTGTTGTTACGCATAATTAAATCTCGTTTTGTTGATAAAAACTATATTATTCGTAACCTCTTATTGAAAATGAAAAGATATTTTGCACGTGAATTAAATATTAATCATATCTGAAATAATCTTTTCACTGATTGATTTACGTTTGAAAAATGTAAATTATTGTTGTGATGTTGTAATTATTGTGATGTTGTGATGAGCCAACAGTTTGACGGCAATTCATTAATTTTATTGAATAATTTATTCGTTTATTTAAAAATCACTGAATTCTTTCGCACACTTTTCAGTGCTGGATATGCGCAAAGTCTCTTCTTCATAGTCATCAAAATTACTGGTATCGCCCGGACCTTTACATTTAGGCAGAAAGGGCGCCTCCACCTAATCAAATGTCAAAAACAAACTTTAAAACAAAACTATTATTTAAGGCTAAAAGTCTCTGAATTCTTCGCTCAAAGAGTTCTCAACATTGCGTCTATTAAATAGTGATTTTGGAAGTTCTTCGTACTGCTCAAAGTGTCGCGTGTCTCCAGAGTGAGTTAGCTTAGGAACAAGTGGTACTCTTGGCAGCTAAGGATATGTTACATGCATTTTCACAATTGTGTCAGTTAAGTGACAATTGGTAAGTGCGCCAAATCATTAGTGTTAGTGCATAAACAAGTGTTAGTTAAGTAGAAGCACATGCAATAAAAAATAAAAAATTAGAAAATTTTTGCTCTTTTACCCCAAAAAGGTCAATAGCACTGTTAGTTAAAGCAATTATCTATTTATATCACTTTGATATTACTCGTAATGCAATTCAATTACGCGGAAAGCAGCCGAATGCGTACCTTTTTCTGGTAGACCGCTATCCAGTCAGTAGAGCTGAACCACCGGTGGTTTTTTATATCATTGACTCCATTCTTTAAATTGCCGTAACGTTTGGTCAGATCGACTTGTAATAAGTTACGTAATAATTCCTTTAATTCAGAACTAAAATGTGAGGGAAATCGTACTTTTCCAGAAACAATTTTTTCATAGATTTGAATGGGCTGGTCGGCGAAGAATGGCGGATATCCAGCTGCCATTTCGTAAATAAGTACACCCAATGCCCACCAATCTATTCATCAAATACAATATTACACCTTTTTTTATCATTCAATATTCAGTTTAATAAAATCAATACATACCGACTGCTTTATTATAACCCTGTAATAGAATAAAAGTAGAATAAGTTTTTTTGAATCAATTAATTATTTAAGTTTTCCCTATTATATTAGTAATTGTGTCTCTTCTTTCATTACAGGACAACTGCCATTACAAACAACATTCAATGTTTTGAAGAATTTATTTTTAGTCTCATTTTTGATTTAAAATTAGAGATAAATATCAATAAGAAATTTGTAAGATTTGAACTGAAAGTATTGCCAACAACTGTCCTGTCATTTATTAAAGATGTAAACCTTGACCTTAAGGCTCATCCACTAATATAATAGAGAACTGTATGGTGAAGACCTACTTTGCTAAGTATAATTTCTGGCGCTAAATATTCAGGAGTTCCACATAAAGTCCAAGTCCTTCCTTTGACTCTCTTAGCGAAACCAAAATCTGTTACCTAAATAAGAACATACAACAGTCTAAATAATTGAAATATTCTTATCATTCAAAGCTATAGCGAGAGGTTTTAATGTCAAAGCGTTGCTATTTTTAAATAAGCTTTAGTCAGATATAAGTTTGAAGTATTGAAAGCAAAAGAAATGATTAGAGATAAGAAAAAGTGCATTGAAGAGTGTCTGAGACAGCAATGTAGTGAAAGTGGCATAAGAAGGGTGTAGTCGATGGGTTCCCAAACTATGGGTCGCGACCGAAAAGTGGGTCGCGAAATCATTTTATTTAGCATTAAGATCTATGGAAAAATCGAAAAATACCTCAGGGCTCGTGCACAAGGTACGTACGCTATCAAAGAGGGGGAGGGGGTCTGAAAACAGTCCAAAACAGCGTACGTACTTTGTGCACGAGCCCTTAGAAAGTGGGTCGCGACCAAAAAAGTTTGGGAACCTATGTAGTCGTATAGCTGTATATAAGTGGTACATACCTTGATATATCCCTGTTGATCAATCAATAAATTTTCGGGTTTCAAATCCCGATAAATGAGATCTAAATAATGCAAATATTCAAACGCTAAAACGATTTGTGCCGCATAGAAACGCGCTGCCTGTTCACTGTCATCATCAGTAATTGAATAGAGAAACAAATAATTAATTATTAGGAACATAAAGTAGAAGTTATTACATAATTGAGCCCAAAGCACAAGCAAATTACTAACAAATTGATAAGAATGAAAATAATAGAAATAATGGATATAATGGAAGTAATGCAAACATATAAACATATATATGTAATGTATACCTAAATCTGCCACTTTTCCTAAGATGTGAAAACATTTCTCCTCCGGGGACGTATTCGAGAACCATATATAAGTATGAGTTATCCTAAAATACATCACAAAAGCGATACAACTCTCATAAAGTTTCCCAACACCACAATCACAACTAGTGTTCCGATTTTTAGTCTTTTAGTACTCGAGACTAAAGATTTCTTTAGTCTTATCGGAACACTAATCACAACACAACCCAAAAACAATAACAATAGTGAACACAAAATTTGAAAGTTTCTCAGTTTTTTGGATCAATTATGAAATAACAAACAAAAAGTGCTGCAGTATTAGCACAAACACAAGTGTTTAGTATACCTAAACTTTCCTATACGTCTCAAATGAGAAAACAATTCCCCGCCTGGAACATAGTCCATAACCATATAAAGATTACTATTATCCTGAATGTGTTGCATAAAAATCATGTTAATTACTTAAAATACATGCAAATAATTAAATTAAAGCGTTTAAATTACTAAAACCAATACAAACATGACCTAGTTCTAATTTGACTGACTCGAGTCAATCAAGTGAATCAATGCTTGTTTTACATAATTATGTGTAATATTAATTAATTATACAAACAATGAATAAATATAACTTATAAATAGATGAGTAGGTATACCTTGAAATGTGCATCTAAATGAACCAGGAATGGGAAGTCAACCGCGTGTAATATTCGCTTTTCATTTAAGGTGTGCTCCACTTGTTTCAATTTGACTACCTATCAGTGCAACACATTATTAGTTATAAATACATATAAATAAGGCATTTGTACCACATTATGGTGTTGTAGTATTTTTTCACTTCAATTATTCATAAAAATTGTTTTAAATTAATGTACAGTACAGTCACCCAGTTGTCCCTCGTCATCATCATTGAGGAGAAGATGCGGATAAGGGTTTGAGATATAATTGAGTTTTGCATTCAATAGGGAGATATGAATTCACATAATTAGTCGTATATTTCATTTATTATTTATAGCGCTCTATAATAGTTGCTATCATATGAAAAATCTACTCCACTCATAAAAACTTAAGAACTCATTCATTTTGTGTTTTGTGACTATAAGTCATACTTTATTTCATTAAATTATGACTATTTTAGTTCTTATTTCTCTTATCAACTGAAGTAAAAATATTTCAATGACTAAACAATTACAACATATCCACTGCTTATATGTCTGATATATATTAATGTTTGACTCGAGATTCTTAATATTTATCGGCACTAATGTTGCTCTTTTACGCCTAATTTTACGTAAATTGGTGTAAAATTGTATTAAATTATGAAAATTCTATTTTCTAAAATATGCTTCATTTAGACAATTAATTCAATATCATTACCATAAGAATCAAGAGGTCATCATTCAAGAGACAGTTTTTATCATTTGAATGAATTCTTCCTTGTTTTTGAAAATAGGTTCTACTGAAGCACTAATGGCTGATATTCTTGTGGCAATTGCTAACTAATTGAGCATAGCTTTAATAGCCCTTCAATTCAATCCAACATTGAATGAGATTTTCAATCTTTACGACCAAACTGTCTTAATATCAAAGATGACACAAACATTTTACATTTGTGCGTAATTTAAAATCATTAGCTATAAATTTAGGGTAAATTACATGTAATTTACAGGTGAAAATAGGTGTTAAATACGTGCAAAATAGGTGTAAAAATAGGTGTAAAATAGGTGTAAAATAGGTGTAAAAATAGGTGTAAAATAGGTGTAAAAATAGGTGTAAAATAGGTGTAAAAATAGGTGCAATTACATCTGCAAATCCTTAATCCGTACGCATCAGTATTGCCTCGAGCTTTCTCAAAATCTGAGCTCAGAGCAATACCGCTAACGCATTTCAGGGCTTTCAGGAATTTGACCCAACTTTGTTTGAGTGACTGTACAGTATAACAAGAGTTAAGCAATAAATAGGTGAATATGGTGTGTATGATATAAAGAATAATGAGAAAAATGAAGAACTTATAGAATAGTAATTTATAATACTGTAGTGTTTTCTGTAATCTAAGGCTCACTTTTTGTTTGTCTAGTATTTTCATAGCAAAATATTTGCCCGACTCGTTGCTGCCTTGTTTGCGCTGTACAAGCATTACACGACCAAAAGAGCCGGTGCCTAACGTTTTAATACGGTCGTAGTCATCAAGTGATGCTGTGTTAGAGCTCGGACTGTTCCACTTCTTCTCAAAATCCTCTTTTGCTTTTTCCAAAAATATTTTAACTGCAAAACAGATTTCAATAATTTTAATGCATTAATTACAGCACACAATACATAGAGTAATACATAGAGTAATACATACAGTAATACTCAATAGAAATACACAACTTATAAAACAATAGTAATAATAATTAGGAGAACTAGAGTTATGACAAAAAGCGGATCTATTTTTGTATTTTAAATACAAATAATTAAAAACACAAAAACATAATTTTCGATAAGAGAGTGAAAACCAAATGTGTGAACCCATAACCGATCGTTAGGACACTGGATCGTTAGGACATTCGGATCGTTAGGATATTCAGATCGTTAGGACATTTGGATGGTTAGGACTGTAAGGACTGTAAGGACTGTAAGGAATGTTAGGACTGTTAGGACTGTAAGAATCTCACCATTTTCGGTGGGGTCGCCTTTCTTAGAAGTGGGAGCGTTTCCCATATTATTAACACTATAATTATTACAGCTTATTATTGCACTGTCTGTCGCTGTTCTGCTGCTCTTTCGTCGCACTAATTCTCGAGCGATTTATTATAACATGAGTTTAATTATTGAACACAAATGTTTACATAAATGTCTTAACGAAAACTCCATTTTGTTAAATAAAACACATATACTATTAATACCAAACTCCGCCGCAAACACTAATTGGCGCACAATATATGACTTACTCTTTTATTTCTATCTTATATCAGTTTCAATGCGATACTGATATCATTTGAGCGAAGCGTTAATAAAATAATAAATATTATATATTATAATAATGTAATAACAATTATAATTTAATAATTGTATAAATCTTTTATTGTATGCTATCGTCCAAAACGCCTCTAATTGTAAGTTTTGTGGACTATTTTAAGCCTAAATCAATGCGTTTCTTCTATTTTACTTATAAACCCGTATGTTGTATATGTACCGGATTTTGGACGATAGGATCGTTACTATTAGTGATGGAAATGTCACTCAAAAACCCATGGGATGGGATGGGAATGATCAAAGTGAATAAAGCTTCATGAAAGCAATCAAAAGTTACACTCAATGCACTATTTGATTGTATGAATCAGTTTTTTGATTATTTAGTAATAATCTATTAAATTATTTCCATTTATGGTTTTTCCGGAAACTTTCATAGGAAATGAATTATTTCTCTTCAATTAATATTTATAACTATTTCTCATTTCACTACTATTTCATTATCTTCATTACCTATATCAGACATTGTCACGAAAGTAAGTTTCCAATTGATTCAAAAATTAAGCAATAGTTGTATAGAAAATTATCAATAGGAATGACGACTAGGAAACAAAAAATTCAATATTTATGGAAAAATTCCAAATTTAATTTTAAGCAAGAGAATTAAAAAATTTACATAGAATCAGATTGCGACTGGAGTGGGTTAAGTTTTAAATCATGGGATGGGACAGAAATTGGGGTTTAAAAATTGTAATGTTTCCATCACTAGTTAGGTTATAACAAAATATTTATACCTGTAATATCTATGCCTATGACTGTATGACGTCAAACGCCTCACCAGATCTGACTATATAGAAATAGACTCCCCTTCTTTAACTAAACGCGACAGGGTTTTGTATTTCGTCTTTTGAACGATAAAATCTCGTTTTTCACTCATTTTCCAACTAGTTTTATGTCATACCGTAAAAGCTAAATATAATGCTTAAGGGTTCAAAGTTTCGTTCATTATATCCAAAGTTAGTCTATTTCTTTATAGCATTTATATTGCAAACAATTGGTATTTAATGAACTTAAAAAACATTCAATCAAAAAATTTATTCAATTAATATGACTTTAATTGAGGCAAAACATCGTCAATTCGGTCAAATTCCAAAAATTATGTATCAAAAATTCAAATTTCATTTTGAATTTGTTGTGGTTATATTTCCAAAAAATTCTTATAACCTCAACCGCCGGCCGCTACCGCCAGACTTCACACCCGCCACCGCCGAGGCTGGCGATTAATCGCATCACAACTGCGGTCTAATTTTAAAAATTTGTTTTATAGGGTTTTATACGCTTCAAAATAGGGTTTACGCCAAAAATGGTTACTTATTTCCTTATAGTTAAAGAAGGGAGTGCAGCAGCTTTCTCAACAGCAACAGTGCTTTGCAGCCTTGAATTGAAGGACAGTGCAATTGTAATTATAATAATCTTCTATATTACTAAGAAAGTCATGTCATTCCTTCCTTTTCTCAACGTAATTAATGCAATCATTCTATCATAGCCTATGAAATCCTATCAAACACAATCACGATATACATCAATTTTTTATGTTTGAGACCCTTTTAAGTTTATAGAGTCAATTCAATTCAAAACATTAGATATTTTGTTTATTTAAATAAAATAATCATTTTACGTCAAATGAACACAAATTTTTGTAAGGGGTTGTTTTATTGATAATTGAATTACTCTAATATTTCATTTCATCAATTCTAATACTTTCAACACTTTTACCTTTTTGTGAAGACATTATTATTTTAAATAATAATAAGAGATTAAGTTTAACAAGAGTTTAAACACTTTAAAAGATAGATACAAGTGTTAGGACCCGTCCATAAAGTGCCTATTCAGTCATGGGGGAGGAGGGGTCAACCAAAAGTGTACGAGTAAAAGGCGAAAGTATGTACATTATTTGAGGGGGTTCTGGGTCTCAAATCGGTCTAAAACTGCATTATGGAAGAGCCCTAAAAATAATTGTAGACTAATATTTAGTACAAAATATGTTTTCTAAAAACTAACACGTTTTCACCTTTGCTTACTTAAATGTTTAAAATATAATGCATGCATATTATAATCTGATTATAGTAACACAAAACTAAATATTTTACATTTTTAATGTAAAACATTTAATGTTTCAAACTTCTGAGTCAATCCAATTAAATCATTTGTTTATTTCATTTTTAGCCTTATATTTTAGTATAAAATTTCAGCTGGTTAAAGTGGGTTACCCGCTACATTTAAAAATATACTGCTTACAGCAGACCTGGCCAAACCCTGGCTCGCGTATTGTTTCAGAAAACTATTACAAAGAAGTTACAGATATCTCTCAATAGATTTAGAAAAAAACTAATTATAAATAAAATTATTCCAACAATAAACCAATAATGAGATGTTTGACTTTAAATAAAAAATTAACAATTTTGACTTTAAAGTCAGTTCAAGTCAAATATCTCGAAAACTACTGAATTTAGACAAATATGTCTTTAATTTTTGAAATCCTCAGTTGAATTTGTATATAAATCAAGTTTATTTGAACTTTGACACTGAAGCTAGGAATTTACAAAAATTTTACTTTGTCACTATTTCTTTTTTAATAAATCCGATAAAAAAATGCAACAATACATTAAGTCATACTTTTGAAGATCCAGTTCTTCAGGTGTTGTCTGGTAATCCTGAAATTCGAGACATGTTGTAATGTCATTAGATTTTAGTACTAAACTAGTTCTAAATACTTGCTTCATAAATGTTTTTAAAAGTTTGTAAGAGTTACACATAAATTATATGACCCCAAAACTCTAACTCTACCATTGCTAGAACATGAGACATGGAATACACCCAACACCAGATTGGGATAGTCTCTTATTTAGCAGTCAAATTCTATAATTGTTATATAATTGTGTCTAAGCTGTAAATAAGTGAGCGTTTGTTCTTGAAATGACAATTTCTTACTGTTAAAAACAGTTTGAATGCATTTTTGCGTATTAAAGGGTAGTTTCGAAGACAAATTGTCAATTTATAAAATGTGTTCAGAAAAATCATTTTGAAATCCGGATGCTATACTGTAAAATACTTTATCAATAATGATGTCCATAGGCTTAGGCTGAGTCCAGGCTCAGGCTGGAAGCCTGAAGAGAATGAATGCAAAACTTCCCATGTGTTCACAGTAACTTAATATTTTACATTATTTGAGTTTATCATTTTATACACTGTAACAATTATAATGTATTACCTGCACTGATACCTGTATTGATTATTATTTATATTTATATATTGATAGTATTTGTTTTAAATTAATTTTTAAAGAAACACTTTTTATAAGTTTCTGCATATAATCACTGGCATAATCAGCTTTGGGGTTAATGTGCAGAAATTTTTCTGAATTTAATTTTAGGTCTGTAGCAATTTTTATCATGTCGCCTCACATAACAAAAATTTATTGGTACCCAACTTAAGGGATTCACTTAGAAGTTAGTATTACTCTATGAAAATCCTGGAAAACTTTTCTGGATATTAAATAAATAAATAAACTGCATATAATTGTTGGAAATGGAAGCTTACAAGGTCCAGGCTCAGGTTTAGGCTCCAAATTTTAGAGCTCAGGCTCTGGCAAATCTTTGGGGCGTGTAATGAATAAAATCTATGAATTCTGAAAATTTCACTTATACTATAAGTGACTTAAAAGTATAATTTTAAAAACTAAGGTCAAATTGAATTCTAATTGATCTATAATTTATCTGAAATACTCATTAATGATTGTATTTACTCTATATTTATAAATAAACCTAAATTAAAATACAATTAAGTTTGAAAGCGACCATATTCCCAAACTAAAGTCCAAAGATCTGCGACACACTCACAGTCAGAGGGCCAGTGGCGAAACTAGCATAGGGGCAGGGTGGGCATATGCCCACCCAACTCAAATTAAAAGTTAATTAATTTCATAAAAAGCTTAATTGTATTGTATTTTTTGAGCTTGAATAACATGAAATTATTCAAATAAAAGCTTTTATGTTCTGCAAACTGTAAAACCCGCTACAATTTGCTAAAAAAATACTATGTTTTAAGAAGTTAAGGAAGTTTTCCTATGTTTGTGCCCACCACTCAAAATTTTCTCGTTTCGCCACTGCAGAGGGCTGTTGACTGTAATTAATATTCATGTTAAGAAACACTCTTTCATTAACTAATTTATGTATTAATTAAGAACTTTTTAGTGACTTTCTCTTTATACTAAAAGGAAGGACAACATAATGAAGATTTGAACGCAAATTAAATGACTTAATTTAACTTTGTTTTAGAATATATATAACTTCTTACTTAAATTTCTTAAAATATCTTTTAAAAGAAAAGGAAAGTTTACTATCGAATGAAAGTCAGCAATTTTTTTAAGTGTTAAAGATTAGAGTTAGAGAAAAAGGAGTACTAGAACTGCAGCAGTTTTCTCAACAGCACAGCTTTGCAGCATTGAAGTGAAGTACAGTATACACAAAACGCTACATTTAAAAATATACTGTATAGAGAATTGGATTGAATCGTTAGTTTGTGTTCTCTATATATTGTGCGCATATATATTCATACAGTAGACTCTCTTTATAGTGAACGACCAAATGCAAGAGAAATCCGTTCACTATATCGAGAGTTGACTATATCGGGAGTCAATACTATAACATTGTCGGGTATAGCGAGTGGTCTACCAAACCAGTGGTCTAAAACTGTTGACTATAGCGAGAGATTGACTATATTTGACTTGATTATAACGAGAGTCTACCGTACAGAATATATAAGCGTTTTCTAACAGCATTCTAAGAAGCATTGGAGCAAACTCTCAAACTCTCCTGTTTCAGAGCTGTGTTACTAAAAATAGACACACAGTTTGGAACTAGAAATGCAACCTAAAAGACTATTATAATAAGGAATATAAATGCAAATCAATCGAATAAATATGAAATAAATATGAAATTTTCAAACAAAAAAGACTTACAGTCAAAGTTTTCGCCTTTGCTATCCTTAACTTTAGGCATTCTTGAAGTAATAGATTTAATTACACCACTACTACCACCACTACCACCACCACTAGCACTGGTTTCACGACCAGTTGTATCTTTAGCTCCACTGGTGTTAGTATTGGTTACTTCGCTGCCAATATTATCAGTCGATCTTTTTTTGCTGTGCTTTTTATTAGATGCAACTCCGCTATCGACTCGACCGCTTCCACTGTTTGAATGCGAATTGTTTTGATGGGATTGAACTCCTGATCCGTAAGCATTAGAGATATGATTGGATGTGTTGGCAGATGAACGCAGTGCTCCTGATTGTTGCTGTTGTTGCTGTTGCTGTTGTTGTGCTTCCTGTTGTTGATTATGAGAGTTTGTATTACTTTGATGAGAGTGGTGTTGAGGTGACTCCGGATGACTGGTACTGTGTTGCACTGTTGACACTACTGGTGCATTCACTGATGGAGACTTTTCTTTGTGCGCACTCTTTTTTGATGCCTGCGCTCGGGGAGAGTCCTTTTCACTACTAATCGTTGGCGTTGAAAGTCTTTGTGTCTGTTCTCTTGATGACACCGATGGCGCGTCTTTTGGTGATGATCGTGCAGACGACTCTTTGCTACCATGCGATAAGTCAGACACCGAATATGCCTTATATGCTAAGGAAGAGTCTTTTGATTGATTATATGGAGACGACGAAGCTGAAGACGACTGGTCCTGTATTGTTGTCGACTTAATGAGAACCACTGAAACAATTTTAATTTAATTAAATATCGATTTTGTTCGTACTATTTATGGTATACAGTTATATAACTTTAATTATTCTACAAGTTTAGCATTTCTGGCAGAAAATTATTATTATTCTAAGTTTTGTTATGCGTTATGCCTGTTCTGTAGCTTTGATTTGACTAATTTGCAGTACTATTTATTCATACATTTCATTCACTCATATTATTATTATCCAACACACACACGCACATACACATACACACATACACACACACACAACAGTACAGTATATATATATCATACTATAAATCTATAAATATCTGTAGTTATAAGGAAAGAGAGGAAGTGGAGAGAAGAGAGAGAGAAGATAGAGA
>JAQGCH010000866.1:0-19014 GCA_034699485.1 Nanhermannia elegantula | reverse complement strand
CAATACACATATATAGTCGAACCATCTCGTTCGGGGCCTACATCTGGGTCTCACTCCACTCACATCTGTATTAAACAACTGATGGACCAGTCTCTCCTGTCGCATATGTATGTATATGTCCGTATCATCAAAGCTGTGATCTTTCGATCCTTAAAAGAAATGGTTGAACACCAAGACTATCAAACAAAAGTAAAACTAATATTATGTACAAAATTGTCAACAATTTTAAAGTAATAATTATTTTGATTATTATCTTATAATAACGCTTTGTTTTAATACTATTATTATATTTGTATAAAAGCTTAAAAATTTGCAATTAAGTTATTATTAATAACTTTATTGTATTAATAATTATCAAAATAAATAAATATTAAATAACTATTGAGTTTTTATAATTATAAGAATTATGTCATAAAATTATTTTCATTTTCATCATATAAGTAATTATTTTGATCCTAATAAATGCCATTTAATGTTTATGTGTGGAAATGGTGTTAATTTACTTGACTTTTACTTTGGACGATCACTTTCTGCTCACATAACGCATCCAACTCTTTAAATTATTTTAAGTTTTTGAGAATAGCTTTCGGGCTATTTTGAAAATTTTAATATTCAAACAAATTAACACAAATAAATCATTAAAACACCTTTGTTTGCAAAATATATAACAAAAAGTATATAATAATCACCAAAAAATTTATAATATGCAAAATTGGATAAAAACTTGAAACTCATATTATGCAAAACCCTCAAAATATGCATTTATATGCAAAATACAATTATTGCCACTGGTTTGCAATTATGTAATTAGTGCTTATTTTTAAGCTTTATTGTCATAAATGCAAGCAATAAAAACACGCAAATATGCATTTGTCCGACACTTACTCATCAGTTATATAATAAAAACTCAATAACTAAGAATCAATATTAGACACAAAAGTAAAATATTATTAGTTTTTAGGAATTTTGATTAAATGCTGAATCGCAAGAATTGTTTTTTAATGAGTTGTTGACAATTCCTATTCCCAATGATTTGCATCATATCTTCTAAAAGTAGTCTCAGATCATCGACTAGTCTTTGCTGAACAACAAGTTCAAGTTCTTGTAAACCTTCGCCCCCTGGATATTGAATAAGATCTCTATTGTCTCTAATTTGAGAAATAATGATATGAACAATATTTGACAAAACTATTCGATGCAACGGTAGGTCAGGATTACTATCTGTTGGTTCTGGCGGTGAAGCATTTCTTTCGGGACTATCAGAAGCTATTGAATTGGAGGCAATGCTTTCTTGATCTGAATGAGGAAAAGGAGCGACACTACTAAAGCCTAAATCATATTCAATCAATATTTTGCATATATTTTCTCCTCTTTTTCTTAAATATTTAATCAAATTTCCATTGATATCAAGACCAGCAAAGAATAAATCGATTACTCTTTGAGAGATGACTTCCGTTTCACAAGATTTAATCACTTCTCTGATCTCATTATTTCGTTCATTCAATTTGTCGCGCATTTGCTGACTGGAAGGCACAGAAAGTTTATGTATATATTTCCTATTCATATAATCTAAAGATAACTCAAGTAGATTTGGAAGCTCTGGTTCAGGAATTAAAATGGTTGTCATCAATCCTCATGTGCTTGAATCAGTTCCAGAGGGTTAGACTCCTTTATATCTTTTCGCTTTTCTTTCCTCAGCCATTTCAATATTCCTCTTCTTTACTAACAGTACATTCATCTCTCTTTCATTCTTTGTATGTCATTGTTTTGAATTTCATTCAAAATCCGATTGTATTTTATTCCTTTTTTCTCAATTTCTCCTTCGCTTCGAGTGGTCTCAAAGATTCCGAATCTTCGGTCAACTTTTTATCCAATTCAGTGATACTCTTTTCTAATAATTTGATGAAAAGTTTGAAATCATCTTTTCTGTAATTTTGAATTAATAGCTTTTAAACTTACTCTCTTTGGTAAATCTATTGACATATCTCCGTATAACTGTCTCTCCAAACCATCTTTAGTCATGCGATACTTTTCCCAAATTTTCCTTTGCATTCAATTCTTCTAATTCTTTATTAGTTTTTCTCGATCGCTCTTCATTTGGATTGTTTTGCAGTTCTTCAAGTTTATTATTATTTTAGCGTTAAGTACAGAAATTAGATCCACATGTATTTTAATTTTAAAAAATTAACTGTTTATATAATTAACAAATTTTTAAAAATTTATTTATATTTTATTAATTAAAATAAATATTTCAATCACTTGAGTGTTATTCGAGGATAAAGCGAGTGTCAGTTCTTGAGATGAGATTCACTTCAGCAATCAATAGACGAATCACTTGAACTGATCCATCGAAGAGTTGATACGTTTGTTGTATATAAAGTAATTTCTTTTCCTATTAAATTAATTAGACTTTTGGTAAACCTATTGACATATCTCCTTATAACTGTCCCTTCAAATCATCTTTAGTGATGTCATACTTTTCCCATATTTTCTCATTTAGTCATTTGGTGAATTCAAATAATTTGGTGCTTAAAAAACAAGGCTAGTTTACTTTACACCCTAATTGTTGAAACTGGTGCTCATTTTTTATGTGCTCTTAAATGTATTTGAAGTACAGGAAAACGTTGTTATAAATGTTGTACTATAAGACTATATAAAGATTAATTGTATTGATTTGTTATTAGAATTTGCCAAATTGTGTTAAAATAACAGTATAATTGAGAATAAAGCAGAAAATCTATTGAAATATAGAAATTTTTAACAATCAATATCAATATTTAAGTAAATTGTTTAAAACCTACAGATAATAGAGTTGTTTTTCTAATTGGAGTAAACCCCGCAATAGTAAAACCTAGTTTTGAATTATTATTTTGTGTTTTGAAATATAGCGCTTCACGAAATTCATTTTCACACATAGAATGCATAGAAATATCCAAATCATCCAAAGTTGTGAACAATTTATCAGTTTCTTCATAAACAAAGCCATGTATTAAACAGTTAATGACAAGTCTAAAGCTTATGAAAACTGATGCAATTATAAGGCCATAAGACAACGATTTTAAAACCTCTACTTGAGCACCGACTGTAGTCATGTGTATTTGTAGCATTAATCCTGATATTGTAATAAGTACTTCCGTAAAATGCATAAAATGTAACGATTCGTCTAAATTTGAAATTTTAGTTTTTATATTTATATACGATTTTCTCAAACATTTAATCGGAGTTTTATTTTCAAATAAAGCCAGTCTAACATTTTTCAAATATTCCGTCAATGATAATGAAATCGCTTTAAGAAAACAAATTAAAATTCTTGATTTAGAGTGAATTTGCATAAACATTGAAAAATTGTTGCTTTAGCTCAGTGGCGAAGCTAGCATAGGGGCAGAGGGGGCGTATGCCCTCCCAATTCAAATTAGAAGTTAATTAATTTCACAAAAAACTTTATTTTATTGTATTTTTAAACGCAGGAAATTATTCCCTAAAGGTTTTTATGTTTCTACAAACTGTAAAATACGTTATAATTCTTTGAATAAAGGGTTAAAATTTAAATAATAATTCATCAAAAAATTTTTTGCTTCTATGCCCCCTCACTCAAAATTTTCTGGCTTCGCCACTGCTTGAGCTGAACGGGAGCTGAACTTTAATATCTCTAAGCTTTAGATTTAAGTTTTAGTTTAAAATTAAAAATTCCTGGTTTTTCAGTAAAATTTTTCATAAACTAATTAGATATGATTTGTAATTTTCAAATATTGTGGAGAAGTTGCCGTATTATCTGTTATTTAATATAAAAGTATTAATAACTATACATTTGTTATGATTCAATTCACTAACACTTTATGAACAAATTATGGTTTTCAACAACTATTGAGTTCTTGTAATGAAACAACGCATTAATGGATATGTTAGTCAAGTCATATTCAATTATTGCAATAGAATATTATAAGAAACAATTTTATTGCTTTTAGTTAAGCATAAATTTCAGTTTTTAATATGCATTTTTTGCTTACTTTTCGGATTCTTAGTTTCAACTCCTAATCTCAAACTATTCTAAGCTTAAGCTTTAATCTAATATAAACTATGATGAGCTGAAACCCAGCTCATCCAATTGATTAATTTATACATTTATTGTATTTTAAATC
Organism: Nanhermannia elegantula; assembly: GCA_034699485.1. NCBI lineage: Eukaryota > Metazoa > Arthropoda > Arachnida > Sarcoptiformes > Nanhermanniidae > Nanhermannia > Nanhermannia elegantula. The sequence continues at coordinate 14,875 of JAQGCH010000866.1, read as the reverse complement.
ATATAATTTCTGTATTGAAAAACTATTTATAAACTAGTGATGGGTCAGTTCCAATTCCAAGAACTGAAACGAACTGATATTTTGATTGAGTTTGAGTTTGAGTTCTCGGAACTGAAACTAACACTATTATAAACTTACACCAAGTTATTAATTTTATAACCGTGTGTGCCAACACGAAATAAATTGATATAACCAGATTTATTACAAATTGAATCAAATCTGCTTTTGTTGTCAATCTTGATGTTATGCACATATAAATTACAATACTCATAAAGTTAACGATGTAAAGTGAAAATATAATTATCTTATTCTCAAGTTTATTCATAGGAAGTGAAAGCCATGTCTCACATAAATTAAAACCTTTAAACTGATAGTAATATAAAGTATAAGCGAAGTAAACAGTATTCAATTGAACCCAAAAATGCGTTATGTAATAAATTATTGTGAAACCAGAGTTATAAACAGAGTCGGGCACAGATCTGTTGTAATTAAAGCCATTGATAACTACAAATAATATAATTATTAATAAAGTAATTATATTTCCAAAAATTTTTAATTTTTAATTTATGAAATATTTGCCATCTTTTGTTATAATAAGTCCACCAAAAGTTATGCCAAACACACGACTACTCCAAATAATTAATAATTGAAGAAAATGTATTTGCTTAACGGTTGTATTGTTTGGGTTCATATTGTTTTGCAAAGTAATGTGTTGTAATATTTGACTGAACAACACAATAGCTTTCAAAAATGACTGCAATTCAAAAATATGTATATTAAATATAGCGATACAGTATATTTGTAATAAATTCTGTTTCCATGAGCACTATATCAAAATATTTGTTTCAATTAGTTTAATTGAGTTTTAGTTTAGCATCATCATATAGAAAGAATATGTAAGAGGTCAATTATTTCAATTCAATTATATATGAATTTAATTTTGTGTTAATATTTTTAAAATAATTGTTCGAAAATTTATAACAATTGAGTGCAAAAACAACTTCTCCTTGAGCAGAGTCTATTGCTATAGCATAGGCTCTGTTCAAGGATAAGTTGTTTTTGCATTGAACGGCTCAATTGTTAGGTGAACTTTTATAGTAAGGTAAAGTACAAGTGTTTTATATCGCTCCTCTTTTTACTTATTGTGATTTATCGCATTACAAATTTATTAAAGTTTGAATATCAAAAAACTTAAATAATTTTTAAAAACTTGCTAGGCACTGAATTATGTATTTTTAAAATGTAAATTACTTCTTACTTTTAAATCCTTTATTTAAACTTAATAGAGCAGTGCCTGGGGCATAAAGTCAAAATCTTAATAGGTGGTTTTAAATATCCAAAATAGTTGTGAAGCCTACACCTGTTTGGATTAATTGGTAATTTATTCGTGATTTTTAACAAAGCCCTTCTTAGGTTTGGTTGAAATTAGAACTTACACCGAGTCTAAGTTTTTAAAATCGGCGGTAATATTTGGGGTATTCGGCGTAAATCGGCCTGCAGCCAATTAGTGGGGGCTCTACTTATATGAAATCTATGACTGAAAAAGCATAAACTTCATAAAGTTTATTTTATGAAATCTAATTATAATTTATGCAATTTTTCATTTAATAACTTAATTACTGTAAATTTTTATACTAAAAATCTATGTTACAAAATTTAGTATACAAATCAAAAACAAAAGTAAAGGGCAACTTTAAGATATATACTTTCATGTATAACACTGTTTTCCATTAAGTTTATATTATGTTTCACAGGTAAGTATATATCTTAAGGACGATTTCCCCTTTACTTTTGTATTGAAGTGTATACAACAAGTTTATCATTTTGGAGAAATAGGGTTTATAGATATTTATGTGAAAGCGCTTATTTGTTGTTAAATTTGAATTAAATGTCACAAATGCATTAAAACAATGAAAATGAAACGAGAAAAGTGGAAAATGTTTGTGTTTTTAATAATTGATTAATTCACAATTGCCATAAATAAGAATTTTAGTGTGAAAAATAAATAACACAATATTTTCCCACATATTCTTATATGAAAATGTTTATAATTATCAAATTTGTGTATTGTATATCAAATGTGTATAAAACATATTTATTTCTCAAGTTTTTGGCAGAAAATGCATCAGTTTTTAGAATAAGTTCATAACATAAATTATTTTCTAACATATTCATAAACGTTATATCTGTTTATGATAGAAATGTTGGCAAATCTCTAATAGACTTACAGATATAGACAGACTGACAGATATAGCTTTTATAAAAAAAATTAGAAAATAATTTAAATTAAAACCAACTTCTTTTAAAAACTGATTCAAATAAGAGAAAAAAGTGCTGGATATAAATGATAAATACAGATGAAATTTTGGTTCAATGTCTTTACATTCAAATGCATTACTTCCAGGGTTTCTAATCCAAGAATTTCAAATCCAATTGAAATTAATATATATATGACCTGAATTGAACTTAAATGATCTGCAGAAGGAGCCGCACGATTTTGTTAATGTTTTAAATTATTTTGAATTAATTGCTTATTTTTAAAGTTCTTTGATGTAGAGACCCTGCAGGTAATGTGTCAGCACGATTTCAGATCACTAATTGCAATTATTGCAATGTTAGTCATATTTTAAAAATACTTAATCAACAAAATTAGTGTAAAAGTTGCTGTGTTTTACAGTATTATAAGTCTATATTGTTTTTAACATTTTACATAAATATAATTGATTTACGGCATATTATTTTCATAATTTTCTTCATTTTAAGTAAACTCTTATTTCAAAATATATTTTCATAACCTTAAAGCGTCTCTAAAGTGAACGTTTCAAATATTTACTTCTATCTATTTTTTAGTAGATATGAAGCGATTTGAAAATTTTTAAAAACTATTTAGTAATAGATTTCACTTATTATCATTATCTAAAGACATATCAAAAGTGCCACTATCCTCTAAATCACACAATTCAAGAGAATCTGTTTTGTTATTATTGTCAGAATTGATGGTTTGTTCCTCTTCATAATCATGTTGAAAAACCGCCGCATTTCTTCTGTGCCGTATACATTTTTCATTTTCCTTACTCTAAATGCAAATTATTTGCTGTGAACTAAAAAATAGGAGCGAATTATGAAAATTTCTTACCTCTTTTTTGCTCATAACATCATTTTTTCTGTTATTAACTTTTTTGAAAAATTGTTTCCATCGCTGCCATTTGTTAATAGGCATAAATCCTTTGATGATAGTTTGGTCTTGAGTGCAATCGGACACCTTTGCAGACCGTCCAATATTTTTGAAAGAATTTGCTAAATCCAAACAAGAATAAGCGCATCTCAATCTGCACTTTAAATAACTTCTCTTACCCCATGTTCTGACAGAGGTAAGCGTGGAATCGTCTTGTAATACTTGTGACGCCGATCGACCTTTCAATAAGTTTATATTCATATGTTATAAGTTATTCAAGTTTTATAACACATTAAATTTTCATTAGTTTTAATGTAAAGCTAAAACTCCTAAACTATATTTAAACGACTTATTATTTCTGAAAATGAACAAATTTTCTGATAAAAGAAAAATTTACCTTTAAATGGTAAATGGGCTGAAATGTAGTCTTCAGATAATTTATTAGAGTTCATGCGTCTCATTGATAATATCCAAATGCATCACTTCTGGTGTAGAAAGTTGTTGAATATAAAACTCAGGTGACATTGAAATACAATTCTCAGAACAAGGTTTGCATTACAATGCGCCCAAAACATAATGACATACTTTTTTCCCATAAAGAATACGATCAATTGGTTTGAAAAAGTTAGACACTCTATACTTATACGATTGCAATATTGCTAATAAAATAGTAATAAATGCATAATTAAATAAATTGTGTGCCATCAATACTACTAATTTAGTTCAAACGACAATCACATCGAAACTTTGATTTTTTAGACTCCACCCTATTTTATTATAATAAGTTATAATCGTAATTATGGTTATAATCGCATAAATAATCAACTATTCCGTGCATTAGTTTAAACTCTTTTTGGCTGTCGTTTGACCCTCAGTTGAGACACATGTTTCTCATTAAGGTAATGATGTTTTTTATCAATAAAAACGTGCAAATACATTCAAATTTAGCTCTACATGTATATTAGGTTATTAGTCAGTACAACTCCTTATCATTAGACCCTATTTCTGTTAAAAACAGTGTTTAAGTTTTTAATAAATATATTTTCAAATTAATTATATATTATCTGTAAAACATTTTTAAAATATAATTTTGCCGTATTTGGAAACTATTTCAAAAATACACTTCATTTTAAAGGTGTTTTATTTTCTAGAGTTTGCTAATGAAAGAGTATCGTGTAAAGTATGAAAAATTTTGTTAGAATTAATCCAAATGACTCGTAAAAGACCTGAGATTAATAAGAGCCTCATTGAAATGAGAGATTGAAATGAATTAACATGAGATATAATTTACAATTTTTTGATTTGAAAAACTCTTTAACCACAACAAAAAGAGATAAGTTAGGAATTGAAATATTTTTTATACATATATATTATGATTACAGAAACTCTGAATAGCGACAATCAGTCACACATTTGTATTAAATGAGCATTTCATTAATAATTTATATGCTGTTCCACTATAATTATTTATATTATTATTTATGCTTCAATGCCTCCGAATAATTATTATTCTTCTGAAATTGTTTGAGTTCTATTTTCTTGTGAATAATTAGCGATTTTTTTAATTATAAATTGCAATTAGTTTTGAAATCTACTACAAGTATATATGAATAAACTCTACCAAAATGTATATCTTTTTCAAAATTGAAATAACTTTAGATATTAATTATCAGTTAAATATCAGATTATAATATCAATATATGAAAAGAAGGACTTTAATCTAGATTAAGGTTCTAATAATATGTGTTAGTAGTAAACATTTGGTGCTTGGTAGCTAACTTCAGACAACAGATCTAAGAATGCTTAGATAAGTTATGATTAATGTTGCTCTTTTACGCGTAAAATTTCGTATAATTTTGCGCAAATAGGTGTAAAATTGTGTAAAATATGAAAATTTTTATTTTCTAAAGTGTTTACATTTAAATATCAACTAATTCAATATCACTACCATTAACATTATCAGAATCAAGGGAATACTTGTCATCGCTATATATTTGACTCAAATTTTTTGACGGAAATATTCAAAATTCCCGTTCTAGTGAAACACTAGTCGCAGAAAATATCTAATATTATTGTGGCAATGTTTGCTAAGTGAGCATAGATTTATCTAAATTTACTAAAAGGTTTTTTGAATTTCCCAATTTTTGCTTAATAACACGTGTAAATTAAATTTTTCAACTTTGTAATAAATTGAATAAAACAGCTTGGCTCATAGATGGCGCAAGAATATTTTACACTTGAGCTTACACTTACACTTTAATATCATTAACTGTAAAATTACATTAAATTTACAGGTGTAAAATAGGTGTAATTACACTTAAAAAATCCTTAGTTATGATTAACTAATTTTTATTTATGCAAAATTTTGCACTTTATTTGTATTCATTCATCAGAAACAGATCAGAAAGAGAAAGAAAGAAAGAAAGACACAGACAGACAACCACAGAAAGACAGACAGACAGACATAATTGAAGCCGAGAATTAAAGTTATTTTTATATAATTAATAATAGAGTTAATTTGGTATTAAGTTTGTCAAAAGGGTAAAACAGAAAGCAAGTTAACTAAAATGTTTATAAGATTAATAATACGGCATAATATTTAAATAATTATTAAAGTCTTGATACTTTTTGTAAGGCATTTATTATTTATGTTTGAAAAATATAATATTCTATTTATTAATTTAGATAAATATAAGTTCTAATTAAAATATAATCTATAATTAATTTAATCATTATTTGCTACGACTTCAGGCATCGATGATTTATTAGTAACGTCTGGCTCTTTGACTTCAAGTTTCTCATCATTTTTGTCCTCTTTTTTATCACTTTTATCCGTATCATCAGTTTTATTATCTCGTTTGCTATCACTTTTGTCTTCATTTTCATAACTGATTTCCTGTTTCCCATCATTGGCTTCAATTTTTGTGTCATTTCCTTTGGTTTCCTTAAAGTTAAAGATACAAAATTCACACAATAATATGGATTTCTAACATGTAATACCTTTTCCGCCTTTTCCTCATCAGCTATTTCTTCAACTATTTTATGATTTGTGTCATAATAAATACCGCCTCTAATCCAACGTCTCCACAATTCAGCACTTGTTTTACACCTAACTTTGAAGTTTTGACCACCTCTTCGTATTCGAGAAAAGATTGATTTTGATGTAGATTTCTTCGCAGTTGGGTTAGAATTGTTTTCAATCTTATGCTTCAATTCAAATGAAGGCATTCGACGCTCAATAGTAACTGCAATGAAATATAACATTTTAATCATATTTCCATTTGGCAGCTCTGCAGAGGAGCTTTTTGAAAAATTTTTATACTGTACATATAATTGATGTAATTTTAATTTAATTATTAAACAAAACAAATAATATTAATACTGCAAATAGCGTATGTTTAATGGGAAACCTTTTAAAATAAAAATTAATGGTTTAACTTTGTTTTATTTGAATTTCGAGTTGAATACATAAAAATGAAAACAAGAAAATGATAACCAAAGGCAGGGGTCCCCAACCTTTTTTATTAGAGAGCTACTTTCAAATTTAAAAATACTTCGTTCGCTACCATAAGGAATAAATTAATTGAAAAGAAAATGCAAAACTAGGTTGTAGCAAGCAAAAGTTGCATTTATTCAATAGTTAAAGTTTAGGTTGTCACCTAAACAATAGTGTATGAAAATAGATGTTTATGAAATAAATAGTAATGGTATATTAACTATATTTAATGCTTTTTTGTGAAACTTTGGCGAGCTACTTAAAATAGCTGACCAAAGGTATTCTTTTTATTTTCTAAAACATTAGGGAAACCTGACTTTGGACAACCCTTTAATAAAATCGTTTCATATCTAATCAAGTCTTCAATTAAAATAAATTTAACTGATGTCTGAGGCAAGAACTGTGTGAAAATATCAATCAGATTCTTCTGATTCTATAATTAAAAATTATTTTTTTAATTCAAATTGAGAGCAAGAAAGCTAAATATTTTGATTTTTATCTTTATAATGTGCAGTGCTTTTGCTTTTAGGATAATGCCTGAAGCAAAGGCATCTTATTAACATATCTTGGATTCAATTAATGAACCAACCACACATGAACTCGACATTAGATTAGTAAAAAATTTTTATGCAATTTAAATGTTGAACTCACCATTTTTTCTTTTGCTGAAATCAAAAGCTTTGACTCTTTGAGTCCATTTGATATAACGCGGACAAATTCCTTCAATGTCTGCATTTACAAATTCATAATTATCAAATTGAAGAGGTAATATACGAGGCATCACACATCTAATTTATTAATGGACCAGTTCTTATCTCTTGTATCTCTTTAACTATTAAGACTTCATTTCTCTTCAATTTCCGCAAAATTTCTAAGTTTTAAGGTTTTCAATATCTGATCAAATTGAAAAAAACATATATCACATCATCACAACTGTTAGACAGTCGACAACAGTAAAAACTAAGCCAATGTCTGAACATTTGTTATCAATTTATGCTCTATTTCTAATGATTACATGCCATCAGAGAATACAATCACGTACAGAACTGGTACACCAGTGCATCTATTATAGAATCATTTACAAAATATACCAAAAACTTAAATTATTCCACAAATTAGTTGTCCTTCAAAATTAGATTAGTTATTATCGGTAATTAACTTTTATTATTTGATCCATTAGTACGTCTTTGATTACAAATACAAAAATGAACTTAATTTTATAGAGTACTTACAGAAAGAAAATTTAGTCTTGAATATAATTTATTGCTATGGTGTGCATCAATTCAGGGAATACATAAAAATGCATATAAATAATAAGCTAATTAACGTAATGGGCGAGCGCTCTAACTATTTCAGAAGTCATAGATAGATAGTTTTTAGCTATGCTAAAAATCGATGAATATATAAAAGTATTTAATATATTATAAATTAACTGATAACAAAAATTTTTTATAGTCATTTATTTTTATACTATTGATTTTCTTTATTTGATTAGTTAATAAAATAGTAAAAAATTGAATAATATTACATACGGTGTACATATAAATAGCATTAATTTTCCGTTAAAATGAAAAAAACATCATATTATACGGGTCTGTAATATTAGATTAAAGCTATTTGAAGTTCAAATAAATTTTTATATTTCTTTAAATTATTTGAAAGATAAAGTTTAATTTTTTTCTTATGTCGAGGTATTGACCGTTCTTCAAATACAAAGATCAATATACCCTTTGAAAAGATTAAAAATTTCTACTAAAGTCATTTACCGGTATTTTATTTTCCGTGACTGACTTCTGTTTCAATGAAATAATACACAGACAAAGTTTATTCAATAGCATTAATAAATATAAAAATTTTTAAAGAGTGTTTAAGACAGCCCTTCCCTCGATTTGTCAATACTGATGTCACTATTAGTTTAAATAAATGTTATTAATTACTTAATATGTCTGTCGCGACCTCAGTGCTAATAAATCAAAAGGTTGTTTAATTTTTAATTAGTGATCGTTAACTATTTTGAAAATTAATTATTTACAGCTATTCCTAATTATCGTATATTAAGATTTATTAGTATACAAATTAGCGCAGATTATTAAAGTCAAAATATTTTTGATAAGTGAGCCACAGAAAAATTCCGATAACATTAAATCCGCTGAAAATCCATCCAGAAATAGCTAATAACAGCCAAATACTACTGACCCCATAATCGCATTTGCTCTCATCATTGCTATTACCACAGTTATCGATCTGATCGCATCGCAGTCCATGATGAACACAACGAGTATTATCACAATTAAAATATCCATCACTACAACTTTCTATTAAAAAATCAATTTTAGAACATATTTATCAGCTTATAGTCAATCTATTAATACCTGAACTATCGATAGGACGATAGGCAGTGAAGTAAATCTCAAAGCCTTTTCCATTAACAGGCTCTTTCAAATTAGCTGTTATGAACTTCACAAGAATATCATTATCATTAGATTCTGTTGAGAAATATGCCCTACCACTAGAGGTTATGTTATGCTGTATTGTCTTATTTATTTGTATTATTAGTTCGTCTTTATCTGTAGCACATGGAAGTAATGGTCGAAATTCTGCATATTTTAAAACTCCAATCAAACCATAGCCAGTCGGAGATTTGATCGTTACCTCACATTTACCTATAAGCAAAATTATTCGTATTATTTAAGTCACATTTACCTAAACTAATATAAATTTTTTAATTTTAGCATTAAATGTAAATTAATCTTTTGAAATAAGCTTTATGTGAACCAAAATCATACCATTATTAGGAAATTCTGTATTATAAGCTCGCAGTGTTGCCACTGAAGTGCACGACTCTTTTCCCAATGTGATTATAGCCGGAGAGCCTGAAGATTGAGTTTTACTATTGGCTGCAGAAGCACAATAAGAGTCCATATAATAAATATCATATATACACACAGTCTTTATAATCTTATTCAAAATCAACAAAATATATAGAATTAATAAATTTTTTTTAAGACTAAAATCCATGGACACTAAAAATTGTTTTACTCAATTTGATGAGTTCTAAAATGATAAGCCCTTCAAAATTGCATTATTTTCACTTCTCTTCACTTAAATTGGTTTTATTTAACCTTCAAAACCACAATCGATTTATTGATTTTTATGAGTTTCAAAAAATAAAATCACTGTTAAAGTAATCTTCACTTTTGTTTTTATAATAATCATAATTTTCATCATTTTTAGACTATTGTGTAATTATTTTGTAAGCAAATTAAATAATGAGAGCAAAGAATTCGTATCTGATATCTTATGAAAAATCTTATCATAAATATTATTCACTTATTTATGATAAAAATAACATAACATAACATAACGTGATCTCATTTATAAATAATTATTGAGATGTTTATGCCATTTATGTCTTTTGTAATGCAATTTTAGATTATTACATGTGATTATCCATTTATATCCCGCATTGGCTCTTAATTGTAAACTTTGTAATTTTGTTTAAGATATGAGTAATTCATTTAATAGAAATGAATTGTTTTAAAAGTTTTACTGAAACAGATTATTGTTAGAACAGTATTATTCCCAAACCTTCATTGTATACACTATTTAAAAATTACTGCAAAATTACTAAATAAGAATTTAATCAATAAATCTATATATCTATATATTTTAAAAAGTTGTAAAAAGGGTTAATGTTTTTATCTTTTAATAAAAAGTATTTTACTTTACTATGAAGCTCAAGAATTTAGAGCTTAAAAAATATAATAATAAGTTATAGTGGATTAAGATAGTGGATACACATTTTCATTTATAACTTTTTTCTTAAAGACAGAATTAGGGTACAAAAAATACACTATATTTGACAGGAAGTGTTGCACTCTTATTTGTATGCAACATTCCTATTTATTTCCATAGTATAGCAAAATGTAGTTTATTAATAAGTATTGATATTTATGTCAAAACCAATACTTAAAGCATTAAATATTTAAGATAACGTCATGTTTCTGTATTTACTTTGATTGCATTTATTCATTTCCATCATAAGAAATATAACTATAAGGAAACAGAAGGAAAACTTAAAATCATACATAAACTGAACTTTCAATTTGAAAATGATCTATATTTGCGATTTATTGTTAGCGATGTGAACACCCATTAGAATTTATGATGAAAATAGTTTGAAATTTCTTTAATCCTAAAGATTTAGAAAAAATGCATTTTCTGACTGAAATTCGTAAAATTGAAATTCATTTCTGTTTCATCAGAATAAAGTTTATCATTTCATTAGTGGTTGAGTAGAGTCAATACAAGATAGTTTCTATAGTGCATAAAAAAATTTGCTGACTGTTACTCATAAAGATATGTCACAATCTGACATATCTTCTGTTCTACGGAATTAGAAACATGTTTTTGAAGCCTCTCGACAACAGTCTAAGTGTTCAATTTTGTTAAAGTTTCAATTAATACCAGAAACATATTATTGCAATATTTTAAGGAAATAACATGATTATTAACAAGTCACACAACTATATATATTTAATATTACTTCCTCGAGTAGAATGTGGCGCATACTTTCCTAGACCTGTACTATAATATAAATTAATTAGTAACAAAATCCTCAACACTCTAACCCTTTTCACCTGAAACACGTTATATAACAATTTTGAAATTAAGGGTAAGAGCTTAGCAAATAAATGAAATCACTCTATTTCTCAATAAGCTTTCGAAATATTTACGTGTTGTCATTGACGATGACTTTGGTTTATTATACTTCATATCATCTAACTTTTCACTGAATGCATATTCAGTTCATTAGAGAAGTTTTACATTCTTCACAAGTTGTGAATTACAGCCCATTTTTAATTGTTTATATGCTTTTTTATATTCAGATCAATGTATATTTTAAATGCAAAGGAAGGGTGTGTTGAATGCGAATGTCACTCATAGATAACTTATAAATATCCTGTGAAGTGATCGTAAACTTTTCTGCATTTCAATGCCATTTGTTCAAAGTGCGAATATTATTAACGCTATTAATTGCTGTTGTTATCAAATTTTCTGCAAAACATTATTTACTTTAACGAACATTTGGTTTTTGGTTAAGATATACAATGCAAATATTATGTATATTTATTGCCATACTATATAGATAATAACTTCATTTTCGGCCTAAATTATAACTGTGAAGGTAAACTGTGTGAACAAACTTTCTTACTATTAGTGATTTCATATTTAGTGCTTCATTCAAAGGTTTAACTGCTCTACAAAAAGTGTTCGTATAATTATGACCGAAATCTAAACACATTAAGTTTTACATTATATGCTGTAAATGATCTAATTTATGAGACTAATGTGATATACTTTGATTGTTTAGTAGTGCTTTTGCGGTCTATTGTTGTATTAAATTAAAAATATTTATTTAATTTTCATTCTCTGTTCATAGTTTGCAATTTAAAAATATTTGAGCAAAAAATGTTTTATACAGTTTTATTATCAATTCTTTCGACTTTAATTATTGCTGCGATAGTATCACTAATTTTATTATTCGTTTCATCGTTTAAAAGTGATGAACAGCAAGTAAATCGAGAATTTCTATCTAATGTTCAGAATGAAGAACCGCTTTTAAATGATGAGTTATCGAATCAAAATGAATTTGAGAAACAATTAAAGCCTAAAGTTGAAGAAGAAAATTTGTCGCCAAATAACGAGTTATTAAAACAATTTAAAGAAGAACATTCTGAGCCTGATATACAAGAGAAGCCTGTATTGAATGAAAATTTATTAATACAGTTTGGAGATGAAGAAGAATTTGAAGAATTAAATCCGGTAAAAGATGAAAATGAGGAAACTGTTGAAAATATTTCAAAAGAGACCTTTTATACTGAAATTATTGAAGAATCGATTCATTCTAATGAATTAAATGACGAAAATAGAACTGAAATACCTGTTGAAGAAGAAAATAGTTTATTAAGTGATTTATTAGAAATAGATGACAGTCAAAACTTGACTCATTTCAATAAATCGAGACCAAAGAAGCCCAAGTCTAGGCCTTCTGTCAAAGTTGTTTTCAGCAAAGAGTCGAATCAAATTTCAGAGAATTTGAGCGAAAATTTGTTTACACAGAAGGCAAGTAAAATGACAGAAACCTTATATGAAAGTAACGTTTCTGAAGTCCATGAAAGTAAATATTCAACTAAAAAGAGATTTGAAAATACTTTTGAAAGTATAACTACAAGTGAATTAAGTTTTCACGACGAATCTTTTGAAGAGATATCAACCGGTGATTATAAAAAGTTTGACGAATTTTCGGATTACTTCTCATTAGAAACTAAACGACAAGAGTTCATAAAAAAATGTGAGAAAAATAAGAACAAATCAGATTTAGACATCGCAGAAGATGGTGAAATAGAAGATGAAGACGATGAGCATCAGAATCAAAGTAATGATCAAATAGTTGATGAATTATTTGCAAATTTTATTGAAGAAAGTAAAGGAGAATTTGAAGAAACTATAAGTATTAGGCAATCAGAAACACTTGAAATTAGAAAAGAAGATACCATTGAATTATCAGTTGATGATAGTGAGGAATCATCACATAATGAAAAAGTAAATAAATTTAAATTATCACTTAATAAAGTGTTTTCGTCTGAGAAGAACTTGTCCCCATCCAAATCACCACTAAGTGCCACTCTCGAGAACGTCACAAAACCACTTTTGAATTCGCCGACTTTGCGTAGAAAATCCCAGTCTTCTCTTCAATTAGAAGACATTGAAGAACAAGAAAAGAGTACAGATCAAGAAGAAGTGAGTAAAAGGATTAAGAGAATTAGTTTACCAGTGTTTGGCATGAGTCAGACCCTATTGCTTGATGAGCTAAAAGAAAAGCAGTTTCAGAAATCTCTTAAATCGAAAAACTTAAGCTCAAATAGTTCTGAATGTTGATGTGATAAAAATGAAGAAAAGTATATAATGAATGCTCAGTCATTCGTTATTTTATTTAATTCAATTATTCAAATTAGCTTTCATTAATTTTTATGTATTAATGATATATAGTAGATAAATAAATATTTAATCACATTCCTTGAATGTGTCATTATTTAAGCAACTGAACGCCTTTCGTTTTTACAATTAACTAATAAGTCAATTAAATCTGTTTACTGTAACTTTAGTGTTCACTCTTATAAACTGAATGTGTTCTATAAACACTTTTTATATTGTATTACTATTAAACGCTATTAAGACTGATTTACGCAGTAAAAAATTTCATTTTTACTTTGAGTGTGCTGACCATCAGCATAGGGAGTAGGAGTTTAACTTAGGTCTTTCAAAATTTTCAAATCCGATCCGAAGGGGTTTAAAAATTTTTAACACCGAATCCGAAAATACCATTAATTTGATCAATTTTTTAAAATGCAATTAAATAAATTTTATTTATCAGTAGCAAACAAAAATGTAAAAATAACATAAAATGAATTTATGTTAATTTTAATACAAAAAAATCGCAAAAGTAGAATCAAACTATTAAAATAAAATTCTAGTCTAATCCTAAGCCTTTCAAAATTTTAAAATTCCGATCGGAATCTAAGCTCGGATTGGGTCGGACTTGGATTTAGACTTGATCACTAGCTAGCAGTCTCCCGGATTAGATAATTATGAGAAAACTAGTGCTTTGGGCGGCTTTGAATTTAAATGCATTAAAGCAGTTAAAAAGTTCTTTTTTATATTTCTCTGATCTTAATAAAAGACTAACTTCAACTTTATATACAGCGTCAGGCACTTCAAAAAATAGAACAAATGAAAGATAAATGAAGCATGTTACATTTATACAAGTATTTAAGCTATTAATCAGAGCTAAAAACCGCTAAAAACAAGTAGATGTAGACTTTGATAGATAACATTTAATAGACCACTAAAACAATAACTTGTAAATCAATTTAATAGTAATCTTAAATATAACTTTAATTATAAGTACTGTATAAAGATTTTTTAAACAAATATTTGGATAATTATTATACTAGTATTCATTGGTATTCATCAGTATTTACAAAGTTATCGGAAAGTTAGTGAATGAGAATCAATGAGATTATTGATTGATTATATTTTTTCTGTCAAATCTTTTTTAAAGTAATTTATTTAATAAGTAAATTATATTTAAGTTTATTGTAATTAAAGTATTATAATTATTATTAATGAAAAATATGAAT
>JAQGCH010000865.1:0-19015 GCA_034699485.1 Nanhermannia elegantula | reverse complement strand
TGCTTAATTCATGAAAGTTTTAATCTCATAAAACAAACATTAGAATTGTCTCTTATATGAGATTTAAATCTTTCAACATTAATAAAAGCAAGCGATAAGACAAAAGAGAACAAGAACTTACTGCAGAAGATATTTGATTGTGTTGCTGAAAGTCGGGCGATTTGTCAGTTTGTTTGCGGTGACATTAGCTGACATTAAGAGCCATTAGAGTAATGCAGTCGCTTCGGATCGTTGGCCACTGGATGTAGAAGTGCACAAATCTACACAAACTCCTATTTTCTCCCTTTTGGTTCTCACTAAAAGGCGGATCAGTGAATCTCGGCGGAGACCAACTTATTTAATCATCTTCTCTTGACCTCAAAAGCATTAGATTACTGATTCAATTGGGAGTAATGTATACATAGCAACAAAACAGGCGGAAAGGGTAAAAAGGAGTATAAGTATAAATCATGAAATAGTGAATTGTCATCAGAGAAATGAAATGTCTAAATGTGAAACTCCTTCATTCAAAGATACACTGAATTAAACCATTGCTCTATTGCTCTTCTCTAGAAATAAAAGATAAAAATAAGTCAAACATAGAGTCTAATACACTATTAAGACTGAGTAAATGTATGTGTACTTGAATCAGATAATAGTTATATACTGCAGTCAAATACAATATAAACTACAGTAGAGTTCAATTTTGATATGTATGCGAACAGTAAGTTAAACTTCACACCTATTCGCAAAAGTTTGGCAGAACTTAATTCAGCATTTTTTGACCCAAATCAGTGGTGCGAAAAGCCCTTTATATTAGAGTGAAGTCGCGACTCTATTATATTATGCTTTCACTATTGTCGCTCATTCAACATATTAACTTCTTCACTATGTATTTGTGGCCAGTTTTACAATACACTCCCAGTTAGAAGTTTCTCTTTATTAAGTTGGCTAAAAGGCTGTTTAGCACAAAAGGTGATCATTGATCCGTTTGGATAATCTCTAACTAACAATACTAACTGAAAAACTTATTCACACAGATGTTTAGATGTGTTTTTGCAAAAATGCTTTACATTTTCAGTTCTGGTTATGTATTGTTAGCTTAAAGCAGAGTGACTTTCACTAAATATTCTATTAGTGAATATCTGGTGAATATGACATTGAAATGTGTGCATAAGATCGCGATTAGACTCACAATATATTATTATTCAAGTTTACCGTTTCATAAATTGCACGATACTCTCTATACGAATCCTATGAAACCTACGTGTGAGCACTTACTATACTTACTTACTATACAGCATATTATTCAAATCCATTTGAAGTACTGAATCAGATGTGAACGCCAGACACGACACTCGTATCATAGTTGAAATTCACAAGAGATCAACAAAATACAGTTTTACTTTTATCTAATTAAACAGTCTTTCAAATCCATGATCGAACTTAAAAGAACTTATAGTCAAATCTTTTATTTTCTATTTTCGAGACTCAAAGTCTTAAGTTATTACACGAATGACAGCATAACATTATTCTGCGATAAGCCTTCAATGCATACCATCAGAATAAGACTTACCCTTTAACCTAAGCTTACGCTTTGTAATCAATACCCTTTAGTTCAAAGTTTTAGAACTTACTTCTAAAAGACCCTGTACAGGCAGGGACAGGCATTCAGTAAAATTTGTTAACGTAAGGTTCTATGTAATAGATGTCAAAAGATCTACTTAAAGGTGGACTCACTCAAAATTCTTAAATTCACTATTTTTTAATCTTCTGACCGCTTTTAATCATTTAAGTCAATCACCAGAATCTGACCACACACACAAAAATTTAAATTAACCTAAACTAACCTAAACTAGCCTAATATTAAGTTTAAGGAATCTAAAAAATTATTTGTTCATTTGATAGATATGTATAACATGTGATGTAACTTACGGTACATTTTCATCAGATTTTCATTAACGTATTAATCTTCAGATTTTTAATAGTCGGTAAAATTTAAACCATTTTACACATAATTATTTACTTTCTTTCTGCTTTTCACTAATAATTGAGATGCAAATCGACATTTTTTCAAATACTTTCAAAATAACTTAATTTTAGAGAAATTAATTAACAAAATGATTCTAACCAGAGGTGTCAAAGGTCCGACCTGCCAGGTTGGGGGTAAACCTGAAAAACTTTCAAACTTGGGGAGTCAAAACTCGTCGATTTTTGTTAGACAATTTCCTCTCAGAATGCGATCTTCCGCCAAAAATTTTTAAAAATTTCTCCCTTTATTAGAGAAACAGTGTATTTTAATGCTATATTTTAATCAATTAAAGCATAAATTTAATTTAAAGTCTTATAAACAAATTGAGATTTTAATCAAATCTGATTTTTTAATCTAAGTCAAAGGATTTTTTTAGAAATTTTCCTAAAACATGAAACGTTCCATTTCAATTGATCTTTAATTGATATGCAATTTTCTATTTATGCATTTATGCTGTAAATTAGTGATGGAAAATGGATATCAAATTTCTGTTCCTTTCTATCACTACTGTACGTAAACAATCAATGTTTACCAATTTTGCGTGATAGGTCTAGTTTTTGAATGCTCCAGGAGGGGGTACACTCTACCTACACCGATCTTTGACAGCTCTGGTTCAAAAGCTTAATAAAACAGTATCATTAGAATAGGTAAATGTTAATTAAATTAATGCGAAATAATTTTTACACAAATGAAATTTCAAAAATTAACGCTAAAATGTAATTTTAATATTTATTATTATTTAACTGAAATTATATTTTTGAAACTAACCGAAAAAATGACAGTTACTGTTGGATTGACAGTCAAATCATTTCGGACAAAGATTGATCGCCTTTTAACGCATCAATAGATTGAAAAGTAACTTAAATTTATACATTATTTTTTAGCACAATCTTATTTAGTTGACATTTAGTTCTACTCAAGTATTTATGTAGAATTTAAACTTTATATAATACAGAGCGAAATATTGTATGAACTACAAAAATAAGAGTTCTTTTAAGCTATTATTCAAATTTATTCAAAGATAATAAATAGACTGGAATTATATTATATACACAAAGAGGTAAAGCTCAATATTACTCTTCAAAGGAATCTATGAATTTTGTAGAATCCATTGGTTTATATTCTTAAGTCAATTTTTCAAGCAATAAGTTATGTAAAACTCAATTCAGATTTGGAGACTTTCCAAAAAAGAGTTTTACGAAAATAGTCCAAAATAATGTTAACTTAGCTAAAGTTGTTTGTTCTTATCTTTTGTTAGGACCGTTTATTCATTTTACTGAATAGTCATCAAAATACTACTTCCAATCCCTTACTATGGGAGTGGAACCACAAAAATGTGATTGGGATAAAAATTAGTAGAATTTAGACGCGATTAAAGCTGTAGCAGCTCATACGGTTGCCAGGTTGGATCAGCTCAAATACGGGAGAAAATCCGGGGGTATAAATATCAAACGGTCAAATATCAAGGTATATTTTTCTGAATTTTCAAAATTCTCCAAAATACTAAAAGGGGACCAAGGGATGTGTTTTTCAAAATTTAACTAAATCCGGGAGTCCTGGCAACCGTAACAGCTCATGTCGTGATTGCATTGCATATTGCATAAAATTTAATATAGGATTAATTCTAAAAATTTCATACATTTTCGGTTATTATTACACAAAATCAAATTATTTAGCTATATATCATGCAAATCAAACATATGCAGAATTTCTGCTTGAATTCTACCATAACTGCCTATCAGATCCTAAAGTTATGAATAGTGAAGAGCAAAAGAATAGCTTGAGCTGAGCTAATCTTGTTGCAGCTCAAGCTAAAACTCGGATATTTTAATATAAGCTCAATACCATTTTTATGAATATTTATTACTTTAAAGAAATCTCTAATTTGTGAGCAATACTGAAATGAAATGTGATTGAAAATAATTTGAAATTTTGTGATTCCTTATGAAGCTATTGTTGTCAAAAGATAATAAGAAGCCTAAAGGCTCGTGAAGCGCATCAGTTACACATTTATAGTGAGCATCAACTTTAATAATGTCAACATATTCTCTCTGTTATTGATGCCTTTGGGCAGTAAATGCTTTACTTTACTGTTTGAGTTATTGTCATGAGTGAAGCGTAAGTAAGAATAGAAAAGAGAGATATAAATCGCAACAAACTGACTAACGACGACTCGCAATATAAGTTTTATATATAGAGGACATAAAATAAAGCGAAGAGACGGCAATTCGGTCAGACATGAATGGACACATTTGTGGTAGTATTTAACGCGAGGCTGTGTTACTATTTAACAATATCGTCATTGGCTTAACACCTGCTTTTGGTGCTCCTTTTGAACAGCTTTAGAACATTTGCTTATGTGTTGATATTTGTACAAACATTCGCATCGATTCTGATTGCTTTCAATTTGTTGATGGTTAAAACATCTGGAATGTAGTCAAGAAATGTCACTTTTTTCTCCTATCTTAACTGAATAGCGCAACATAGAACTCGAGTCAGTTTCAAAGTGAGCTCAACTCTAATTGTATGCCATCAATCATATAAGAGGATTACGTCCAATTAGTTACAACACTGTCTACAGTTCCTACTTATTCAATATCTCAAATATAAACATTGCATCGCACATAAGTCGCACTACTTTTAGTTGACTAATGATTAAACGGCACCACTAGACAAGAGTTAGACCTTAAATATGAACACACTCTATAAATGTTTAAATTTACTTTTATTAATAACTTCTCACTCGAAACTTTTTATTTTAATTTAAGCGTTCCTATACCTATGCTTTGAAGGCTAACCTAATTTCGTTTCCCTCAGTATAAATGTGTCAAACTTGAGTTCAACTGTCAGTAAATAAGTTATACTTAACACATACTCACAAAATTGAAACAATAAAGAGATATCACACTGGTTTACAGCCCTATAACTACTTTCTCCTAAAACCTTAAGCTCATTAGTGTTCATAAATAGTTTATGTTATAGTTATGAATCCAGAAATTTTGACTACTTATACACTACCTCTTTAACTATATAGAGTACTGATTGAAAACATTTTTTCTTACATGATCAACGATAAAGCATTCACCGATTTAAAACTTACTTCCAATTCCGTTATCATGGTATCCATCCCTAACCTATCCCACTCACATGTGAGTGATTAAAGTTACCTTAATTATTAGAAATTTGTAATACCTGTGTATTTGTATAATATTTTTGCTATTATTTATAACATTGTATTATTAGAATAATGATAAATAAGAGCACAAGTTTTAAAACAATCTTTTATTTTTTTATTTACACCGAAAACTTATTTTAAAAACAGTAGTAATGAATCATTTAAAGTGGAGCTAAATTTTACAACTAATTTAAGATAAATTTTTCAAACAATAAAATTTTCAAGACTTGTCTTAATTTAATATTCAAAAAACACTATCGAAAATGTGATAATAAGTGAATTAGTTTAAGAAAACACGTCTTAAATCGCGAGATGTGACAACAGTATCACACTGTGGACATAATCGCTGTGATTCCTAAAACAATATAGTTTCCACTTTCAATACAATACAATCAAATAATATTTAGTTATAGGCAAAAAGAATGTAACACTTACCACAACTGAAATCCAACACTGCTCGCAATGAACATGCCTTAAATTAACAAATCAAATATAAATTACAATTAATTTTGAAAAGTTACCAAAATGACATTTAATTAAATAGAGATATAGACATACCAACAGCCAACTGATACAACCGGTTTAGTAAAAGAATTCTAGATTTTAAAACAAAAATTTGTATAAAAAACCTTAATTAGTAAAATGGGATGAATTGTATAAATAAATAAATGAATAAAAGGGTGAATACCGAACAAATATAACAAGTCGAGTCATTGTTGTTGCTATCATTCTCCTTATTCTCTAATTCACGGATTCGTTTGCGCAATATATTAATGGTTTCGTGAATGTTTTCATTATCACTAAAAATATTTTCGAGAAAAGAGAGCAAAACATTTAGAGCTTTATTTAATAGTTTAGAGCTTTAATATAGTAACTCATAATTGGATTTGACATTATAAATGTGTTTTCTAACACTTAACGATTATTAAATATACAAAAGTGAATTGAATTATTAATTGAATTATCAAATGCAATGTTATGTATTCGCCTAATTTAAAAGTTGCCGTTTGTGCCACTTTTTCACTTGACTCAAACTGCTCGCTAAGTTGATTAGTATTTCATTTACTTTTCACTCCTCACAGTAGGAAACTTAGTGACAAACATCATCACATTCACATTTTTAACTTTAGGGGAAAATTCAGTTAATAGATTATACTTCCGGATGAGAACTACTTGACATCATTTTTTTCAAGTCTATTTCACAGTATATTTGCACAAAAAAGCGTCAAAAGGTTCGGAGAGAAATATAGAAATATATTCAAATGAAATAATAAGTTATAGCACATAAAAGTCGAGATTATTGAAATCAAGTACGGGCTGAATATAATATAATATTTGAAGAACAACTTAATAAGAATGTTGTTCACTACTATTTTTTGAAGTGGATTTTAAGTGTTTATGAGTAGGGATAATATTATTCTATATGATTGTAATACATATGTAGCAAAACTCGAAAACAATTCAGCTATCAATCCATACCTGTTATTCTGAATATTTGACTGAGACGCTAATCCGTTTTCGAGTGGCTTTATCTCTTCGCCATCTGTCACCCCATTGCGACTTTTTGCAACTATAGTATATGACACAGAAAGACAATATCTTATAGAGTAAACTGTAGAGCTCTATAACCCAAACAATGGCTTTAAATACACTTATTTAATAAAATAAGATAACTTAGAAGTAAAGTGTTTGCTAATCACAGAAATAGTAAAGTGTACTCGACTAACAATATTAAAAACAACAGTAACTAAACGCTTATAACTGTGTCGGATTAACACTTTTATGCTACCCTTATATAAATATGAGTAACATATAGTTTATTACACAAACTTAATCTTTTCCCAATGAATATAACAGATGTAAAGTATTATTAGACACTTGAGTTATCCAAGTTTTCATAATTTAGTTTATCAATATGTATATATAGATTCAAAAATAAAAGTCCCAACTCTTCATTCATGATAACGTCGTTCAAAACTTGCAAAACAAAAGGGAATCTAATCCTTTCGAGTGCATAACATGTATTGTGCATAAAGTAGTCAATAATGGGCTTGATTTCGATAATGAATATAAAAAATAATTAGCTTTAGAATAACTGAGTCGTTAGCATAAAATACAAGTTTATTTCATGTGAATGCTATTTGATTTAGTACTTACAACAAAAATGCTACATTTCTGTGTTTAAAGATATATTTTTGAAATCTTCTCTAATTAAAGAGGATAATGAATGTAATGCTATCGATATAATAAGGACGATAAAGTGATTTTCATGAATCAAATGCACGGAAAAGTTAATTATTTGTCAAATGTTCTGCAACAATGTCGAGGTTAAAACACAGTACACCGCGATTGGATCGCGTTTTTGATATTTCAATAATTAGCAAATATATTATAGAGATATCAGTCAAATATACTTATGATAAGTCGAAATAATTGAGAAATAAATTCATGAATATAAGGAAATAAGTGCTTATTTGAAACTTACTTTCAGTTGAATCTCTATTTTGCGCTTTATTGCATCCCTCACTTGATTTTTCACACTCAGACTCTTTTTCATTATCCGCTACATCAGAGACGACGTCCACATTTTTCTCCGATGACGAATCATTTTCATCCTCGTCTTCATTCTTCTGCATAAAAATAAAGTTATCAATAAATTGCTTAACATTATTTCGTTTATAATTATTTCGCTTTAATGCATGAATTATCATAAAATCATTTAGAATGACCCCTTTTTAACAATTATTTATTTTTTAACTACAAATTTCACTTTTCTCTATGATTAATGAAGAGTTGTTTTTAGTTGATTCAGTTGTTGATCAATTTTAATTCTCCGCATACAGACACAAAAAACGGTTGACTTTATTGGATATCTACTGGAAAAGCACTTATCGTTGTCATAAGCAAAGAATTATTATCTCATATTGCTTTAGAAGCAACTCAACAAAAGCGCTTACGATCAATAAATTGGAGACAACTATTGTTATAATATTGTCACAACTCTTCGTTATCATTGTTTAATGAGCGCCCATAACGAAAAATGTCAATATATTACAATTCTGTAGTAATAAGTAATCGCTTTTTACTCATTTCCATTGAGTGCACACTTCTTCATGTTTTGTAATTACTAATGGGATTATGATATAAGCTCATCACTGAAATGTTACTATGATAAAGAAATAGCAATAGTAATGACCAACTTATCCAACTCTTTCTCTTTGACATTAAATGTCAATAATTCGATCTGCAAGAAAGCTTTGCCTCTAAAGTGAATTTCATCCCAGAGAACACTAGACTCTAAGTTTGCACCAAAATGTTTTATATACATTCATATTTTCTTTGACTTTCATAGTTATTGTCTATCGTTTTTCGATAAGTTTATTAAATAAATTGCAATTCGATATTCAGTCTCAAAACAATTTAAAAATGAGATAATTTTGAAGTTAAAGTTAAATAACCGCTGCTTTTACTTCAAGAGCTTAGCTATAAAAGTGTGCGCCCTTTAAAGAGTTTTTTGAACGAAAAAGTTTTTGATTCTAAAAATTAATCGAATTTGTAGCTAACCTGAGAAGTAGTGCTGATATCTGATCCCAAGTTCCAAATGGTGTCGTTTCTCATTATAGAACTATTTGTGCTTTCATTTCTCAATTCTTCTGTTTCGAATTTTTTTCTGGTTTGACGTATTATTGCTATATAAGTAATAATGGATTATTAACATTACATAATTTGAAAAGTATTCTTAAGCATAATTCATATTATCATGAGTTTTAAGTAAAGGAAAAGAGGTTTCTATTAATTTGATAATCTTTTAAATTGTTTATTCAACACATGCACTATAGTTGAACTCATCAAAGAAATGGTTTCAGAATAATCCTGATTTGTTTGTTAAAGATTTGATTCATTCATTTGATAACATTTAAATGACTGCACAGTTCTGTTTAAGATGAGTTTAGAGAATAAATTGATTGAGTTCATGCATTGGCACACTTTCAACACTTGTATATTAGCAAAAAGGGTTTAATACCAGCATTAATGAGATATAATCAGTGCTTAAAAGATATTTTTAAGATCTTACGATCTCATTGAACAATATCAAAATTGAACCATTAAATGCTTTAAATATCTAAACCAGGCTTTATTACAAGAGTTGACTCAGTATAATCTGAACTCCAATGGAGTTAAGATTCTCTTCTATGAGACATAGATTTTAAATATAAAGAAATCTAATCCATTACATAAAACTCATAATATTTGAGATTTAATTACTAAATAAAGTCTATGATTGTTTTGAGTAAGAAAACAAACAATTTCGAAACTAAACTTTGAATATTAAGCAAATTTATGCAACTTATATGCAAACAAAACCACAACACTCTCAAGAAATAATGATAATTATTATTAAGCATCGATAGGTTTAGTTAAAAAAAGTAAAGTATGTGTGTATTTGTTCACATTCTAAGAATAGCATTGATTTGCCTAATTATGCAGAATATGGAATACCTGTTAGCCTTGAATGACGGTTTTGCTTAACCCTTTGAAATGTCTATAAAATGAGAAATAATGCCAGAGATAAGTTGAGATAAGTGCTGACTCCAAAATGCAATCACTATTTACTACTTTTAGCTTTATTTACGTTTATTTCTTTAATGTCTATAAATAAAGTATAAGTTATAAAACAAACCTCCCATCGAGAATATGGCAATTTTTTCTGAAATGATGAACATCTAGACTCGAACTGTGAATGTTCATTACTTTCCAATTCGTTTGAACTGTAGGCCCAATCGTTCAATCTATGATTTGAAGAAGAAGATCAAGTTAAACAAAATGAAATCAAATGCCACAATTGCTTCTAAAAAATTGGTTCACTTGAATGTAAGTGGCATCTCATCTCTAAGACAACGGCAATAGAGCATTCACACACTCATATACAACATCATCTAATCTATCGATTGCTACTCATGTCTATTTCTTTCCTTTTTTCCATTGCTTTCCCCGCAGTTTTATTATTAAAAAACTTTTTCTCAAGAAAATGTTCACTCAAATTGCCCAATAATATCAAATTTAACGGCCAATAATCGTTAAATATCACTAATTGCGAAGTCATGTTAAAAATTTTATGTTTATTATAAAAGGTTTCTTATGAAACCAATCGTTTCAATCGCAATGTTAACTATGAATTAACTCAATGAAAAGATGTTGAAAAAATTGTGCTAAATGTGAGATAATATTCAAATAGAAGAATATTCTCCGATCAGTCAGTGGCACATCACAACCGCCGCACTTTTGGTATGCAGGGAATTGGGCAATAAAAAAGCTGTAGTTTGGGGTCTGTTGTAGTGCATCAGTGATCAGCAAAAAGAGATGAGTAGAGGGGAGAAGAAAAACTCATCAGAACGCTTAGTAAGCATTGAGTTACAATTGTAAAAAACAATGTATTGAAATGTTAAAAACATTATATTATTTGACATTTTATCCCTTTCTATCTCCCGAGGCACTCAAATTTTTTCATTTCATTTTATAAATATATATAAAAACCAGAGAAACTCAGAGAATTGTAGAGTCGGTAAACTTAATACTTAATATAATTGTTTTCAAATATAATATAAGATAATATAATATATCACTTACTTTCGTAGAGTTTCCACTTTGTGAACTTCTTCATAGAAATGGTTGTTTATATCAATTCCTTCTAATGATATGGAACAGAGTGGACATGATAAGGGTTGTGATGGCGAACGACACCAGCTATTTGATCCAATTGCTTTAAAATTAAATTAATTATTCTTAAAATTTCATTCCAATGCTATTCAAAACTTTATACACTCTCACAAGTTTTCATTTTATTAGACAACAGGTCTTCGGATCTTTATAATAAAAATAGGAGTCAGTTGAAAATTCTTATAAAAGCTCCAATTTCTTCTAAAAATATTTTATGGCTATCTTTTTGATTATTCTAAATTTCAAAATATGCAAAATTGACCGATCTATTCAAATAAAATGATTGCATTTGGATTAATACTTATTAGATATGTATGCATCATATCATACACGAAATGCAAGTATCTTCTCGTATTCAAAATGAGCAAAATCTTAAACTTGTGTCCATAAATATTTTTGAAAACTTTATTTTATTTTGTGTGAAAACGTTTTTCAATAAACAAAAGTTGTTTCTTAATTTTACATTCAACAAATCAGCTAATTTTTTAATGTTTTCTTTATGCAATCGAATGCAATTTTTAATCATCTAATTTAAGTGAAGTTAATCGAATCAAATATTAATAGTAATTTTGAAACATTAGATAAAAAACTTTTGAAAAATCGGATTTAAAGAATAAGTTCTTCATCCAACTAATTATTAATAAGATTCTAGTCATTTAAACAGCGCCGTAACCAGGATTTACAGCTTGGGGGGCTAAACATAGGAAACCCCCAAAATATGGAAATTTTTAAAAATTACTGC
Source organism: Nanhermannia elegantula (assembly GCA_034699485.1). NCBI lineage: Eukaryota > Metazoa > Arthropoda > Arachnida > Sarcoptiformes > Nanhermanniidae > Nanhermannia > Nanhermannia elegantula. The sequence goes on along the minus strand of JAQGCH010000865.1, from coordinate 7,369 downwards.
AGACCTACACTTAATTGTTCAAAAATCTTTGGAGGGGGCTATAGCTCCCTGCCCACCTCTAGTTACGGCTGTGCATTTAAAATATAGTTAATAGAACAGAAAGTTATCAGTCAAAAGCTTAATAATGTATGAAAATAATCAAATGTATCAATTTTCAGAGTTATTAATTTTATCGATTTGTTAATTAGATTCAGTAATGGAAGTGAAGGTTTGTTAATTTTTGCATTAGTGCTACTCATAAGGTGGTCAAGTCAGGTCCGGGGGTCAAACATTTTGTCCCTCGAAAGCTTCGGAGACATCAGTTAATTTAGAGTAAATATAAAAATCTAGAATACAATCCTTTACTATGGTTTCTTTTTAATAAATATATTCAAATAATTTAATTTTTTTGGTGTGCAGGCCCTTGTTTTCAGAATTATGGCCCGTAAGGGCTAAGACTGTGAGTAGCGCTGCTCAATATTATATTAAAGTTTTCTAAAGTACTTGCATTAAAGTTTTAAGAGATGGACATTTTAATTGCTAAGAGAAAGGCACTCAAATTCGAGGTCATGTTTCGATCCTTGTTTAAGACAACTTAAAATTTTAATTGACTCTTCGGTCTTCAACCGATCTCTTGAAGCAGGAAAATGCAATCAGACTCAAAGATGAGTCGACTTGATTAGAAAGATCTTAAATATTTAAATCGATTTTAAGTTAGCTGTAAAATAAATACTTTATGCGCACAATTACTTCATGAAAAGCAATATTTCATTTTTGCAATGAGTCTGCAACGACTTTTGAATTAATAATGTCAAAGCTCTCAGATAAGGAAAAACAAATTCTATCAATTAATTCAAGTATTATCTAAACATTTTAGGATTTGAAAGAAAAACTTTAAAACATTTATTTTCGCGCACGAAAAGCGTTGATCAAAACACATTAGGAATTATTTCGACATTAAATTTGTGCACTAATTAATGAGAACTACCTATAAATTAAGGTTTTAAAAAAACGTTTGATATCTTACATGTTGACTGAACTGATGCCGATTCGTTTGTTGGCGAAGTTCTCAATTCAGAGTCTCCGGCAATGTTCAAGATTTTCCTCTTAAAAGGCGGTGACGAAGTCAAGCATTCATTTGTTAATGAATTAAACATATTTGTTTGAGTATTGTGTAAATGATGTGCACCTGAAGAAGTATGAGCTGAGTTGAATGGGAAGAGACAGCCCTGCTTTGCAGTGGGATAAGTGCTGGCATTTGCAGATCGATGCGAACTGGAAAGTGGCGAAAAGACTGGTGGGAAGCGTGAAAATTCTTCGGGTGGAATTCGTTTGCCTAAAGGTTATAAAGCAATTATGAATTCCAAGACATGGAGTTCACCCAATTGACTGACAGTAAACATATTGATAATTACCTGACATATTCTGCGAGAAAGAGTTGCCCAGAAATGACATTTGGCGTGCGATTGCATGCGGAGAGAAAAATGTCGATAAATTGCTGCCCACTATTCCTGAATATGGATTTTGAGCATAAATGGCGTGCAATGGAAAGCACATCGACGGTAGTGTTGATGGCGTGAAATGTACTGCAGGGTCTTTAATGGCTGAGGGCTTAATCAATGGGACCGATTGGAAAGTGGTTCGCGACGGACTTGAAACCGGTGATCTGTCCTGACTGAACGATGACGAGGCTTGTGGCGAAGAATGAATACTTGACGGCGACATCATAGATACAGTTGATGATGGAGACGATGATTTAGATGTCATGCAGCCGTTTAACATGTCATTAACAGATTATTAATAAGTCAGATAAACTTTCTTTTGCACGATATTTGAGTTTCAATGAAAAGTAATCACTTATTAAATGAAACATAAATGTCAATTAATAAACAAATAAATATGTAATATATATACAGAATAGTTGACCACAATATTACTGGCCCTATATATTTATAAGTATATACTTTATATATAGCATAAACTTTTATATAAGCTCTACAGATCGTGTGCTAACAACAACTTCCAACTTTGGTTTAACTGTACTAAAAGTTAGAGTACACTAATGGACTATATCATACTCTCAGTTGGCACTGGAGTGGGTCGTAAGAGAGTAGAAACTCGACTCAATACAAAAAAAGTTGCTTTCACTGAATCATGGACTTGAAGCGCATGAGTTTCAGAGAGTTAGGACTTGCTCTAGTTTGAAGCCAACATCCAATGGAAGGTGAGAGTTAAGCAACTCACTCAACTTACTTTCTTGACGTACCACTAAAAGATAGACATCATTGGATGATAGTAAAGAGAGTATGCGCTCACAATATCATCACTTTATCTCTACAAATACTAACTGACTCCTACTGTAACTACTCCTTCTGTAACTCAAATAATACTCTCTAAAACTCTCTCTCCTTCTCTCTCTAGTTTGTCTGTCACTTAACTTTCAGAAAGACTGACTTAATTTTTTAGACAATTTGAACACTTGGGATACACTTATTTGATAACCCATATCAATGAAAGGCTTAATCTGCGCACAACTTATTGATTATAATGTCCTCTACTTTTAATTGCTTTGGATCAGAGTATGTTCGAGTCACTACTTATTAAAGTTAGTCTAAAGAGTTAGTGTCACTAAATTTATGCATTCTTTAGTGACATATTGTCCAAACATAACAATATTCATATTTGTATTTAATTAAAATATTCTAAAAGTATATCAATTCATAAATAGAGTCTGTTTTATATTATATTTTAAAAATGTCATATATTCACAAAAAATAGTTTATGAAAAAATTTAATATATTTTCGAAACTTCCTTTAAGCGAATAAAACAATTTTCAGTCTTATGTCTAACTATAAAGCTTCACAATTTCATCTTCAAAAGTATTATTGTATTATTCTTAGTAACTAAGAATTGTATTATAACAGAGTCCTGAAATTTTCGGATAAAATTCTTACAATTGAGTCAAATATAATATGGAAAGCATTGCAATACTAAATATTAAAACAATTTTAAGCTTAAAATGGTTAGTTTATGGAATTGGAAGTTGCAGTAAATCTAATTTTCTAGCTTTATATTTAACTAAGCTTTAATGCACACTTTAATTAAGTTTAAATAAGTTTAAACTTCACACTTAAGTTCGATCAGATTAAGGTGCAATCAATTCTGATTAGCTCTTTGAAGTGCACTTAATTATTGATCAATTAATAAAGTTTTCTGATTAGTACAGATATTTCCTGAATTCAAATTATAAAATAAAATACAAACTATTGAAAACATGATATTTTTGAATAAGAAAATACTCATTTTTCAAACCTAAAAATAAGATGGAATAAGAGCTTTAATTCCGAAAACTGATGTCTCTTGTTATAAAATTTGTGGTATGCGCTGACAAAGTATTATACATTATTATTGTGAAGCTTTGGTTGAAACACGAATTGTCAAAATGGTATTTGACTCAATTGAATCCTTTACGACCATAAAAGCATGCTTTTCAACACTTTCAACCAGAATTGAATGTAACTTTACACAGGTGTGCGCTCTGGTTCACTAAAATCAAGAAAAGTGCAACAGTTTTTACCAAATAGCGAGCTTGTATACACTCCCAAATGAAAATCAAGAGTCACTAAGTTAAACACCTGGGACTGTCGGTTCTCTATTTTTGTCGTCAGTCCTTCAGAGCTGACACTTTCGGCCTCTTCACGCTCTGCATAGTTAATTTAGGAAACGCTCAACTCAATGCCTCTTTTATTCCTAAGTTTTTTTCTTTAGGTTATGCGATGCAGAAAATTTGCGAATGAAGGTTCTCCTGTCCTCACAATATCAACGAAGCGGTGGCTATAATATAAGTTTTGATTGTTCGCAAGTAACTGCTCTTAGCCTATGGTCTGATTGTCCAATAAATAATCACTGTGTGGGACATTTGTTCTCTACTAATAGTCTGGAACACAGAATTACTGTTTATTGTGAAAGCAATTTTACAAATTAAAACCTCGATATCCCCGATGTCTGGCTTTTTACTGATAACATCAGACTATTTTTAATGTCTTGTTAGTAAAAGTATACAAAAAGGCTTTTATTAAAGTGATGTGAAAACTTTCACTAATCCAAGTCTACATTAAGCAAATAAATTATTTTTCTTTGAATAAGTTTGGATTTTAATTTATAGCATAAACATATTTCAAAATAATAGTGAAATACAATTTAGTGGTTCCCAACAGTATTGGTATTTAAATTGGTTTATGATTACAAAAACTAACTTTAAGTGCAAATATATCGCATTAGACTAACATAAAAACGACTACTCTATCACTGTGTAAATGTTATCATATAAACTACAAAAGATCTATTTTAAATACTTTGCGGACTTACAAAAAACTAGAGCTCCCTTTTCCTGCGCAGCAATTTTTCTCTTGTGGTCCATTTTAATATGTTTACAAATTTGAATAAAGAATACAAGAAATATTTTTTACGAACCGAAACTTAATTCCACTATTGAGTCTGTATAATATGTGTCCCGAAACATAAAGCCATCTGCTCTACTGTACTCTACTGTAGAAAAGTTGACATAACAGTCATCATACTTCACTTCGCCTAACCTTAAATACTATTTTTGTTTATAGCAATCATTTTTCTCATTTATGGATATTGTAATTATAAAAGCAAAAATATATATTTTAATAATTAAATAATATCTTATTAGTTCGTTAAGTCTTTTTGAATGCTTTCTCTAACAGAAAATTTGACTCTATTTTTAAATAAAGTCAAACCAGCAAAACGAGAAATAATAGAAGTGAAGTGTATTGTACGGCAAACTTTGCTAAACTGATGCAAAGATGCCTTTTTAGAGATCAACTATTTATTCCTGTAACAGGATTACTAACTTCTCTTTTACATTTTAACAAACACTAAGTTAAAGTGCATTATCATCTTTTTTTGTGATGGCAAAAGTATAATAGAACTGAAGGTTCACTTTAAACCGCTTTTTGTGTTACCGAAACTCTACAGCTATAGCAATATATACTACTTAGTAAATACATTCAAACACTATAACTTTTTTGCTCAATATTGAATAGGATTAAAGGGTCCAAATGCAAACGGACCACCTATTCTTAATCTCTAGTAAAACGCTTTAAAAAAGAACAGAGTTATAGCAGATTCGGAGTAAGAGAGAGGCCAGAGATGATTGAGAGGAGAGAGAGAAAAAGAGAGAGAGAGAGAGAGAGAGAGAGAGAGAGAGAGAGAGAGAGAGAGAAACTCTATTTTAAAATACAGTATATGTGCGTAGTTTTTAAAAACTTTTGATGTCAGGAAAAGCTTTTGCCATTAGGTTTGACTCAAAATATTTTGCTTCTTAACAAACTGTATGTTAAGCGACTTTTTTTTTATAAAAAACATGCAAATGAGTCGATCCAATCCGCTTATGTGCATAAAATATTAGCTCACATTAACACAGTTTTCTTTTCTAAGGAGACATTATTAGAAAATGTAGTGAACGTATGTGCTTAGAGAGGTATGACTTGGTTTTGTATACTTAACTGATTTGCGTAAACTTATAAATTTTCACTTTTATTATAATCGGATACTGAAGAAAATAAAACTTCAAAAGTAACTTCCGCTCATTGACAAACAAATGCAAATAGAAATTAAACTCAAATATCGTGAGAATCTTAAGGTTCATGACTTCTCTTGAAACTCTTCCGACAATTCGTCTAAATTTTATTAACAACTTTCAAATTAGCTGTTTATGTGAAATATAGTACTTAAACAAACAGTAAAAGTAATCAAACATTGTTCGAAACCTTAATTAAAAAGATATGAAATTTATTTCACAATTTTGTTAGTTTTGTATTTAAATATTGAAGAAAAGATAGTACTCATTAAAAACAGCACTAAATTCATAAGTGGTATAACTCAAGAATATAGCGAATGAGTAGAAATGATTTTTTATTTTTTAAATCGATTGGGAGTTTGAAAGCTGAAGCCCTGAATATTAGAGAGGAAGAGAGATGAGACCGCAATTTAAGCTACCATTACATTCATGATAATAGTCTGTGTATATAAAGTTAGGAAGTCTTATGGGTTAGAGTACGTGAGCTCTTTGGCTCTTCACTTCAACACAATCATTATTGAAATGATCGTGTCTTATGTGTTACATAAACTCCTGACTACACTTTACTTTACTACTTAGGCATTCACATAGTACTGCATTTTCGAGTCAACTTAACTTTATTCTTGTTATTTTTGTGATGTTGGAGAGAGGTCTCTACCAATAATGTCCATCTGTTTAACCATTTTAGGTGATCAACTGTCGACTCTAAACATCACACAACTCAAGTGCAAATACAGACTGTTTCTGGTTTTAAAAATTGTTGAATAAAAAATGCCATTCTCTTAATGTGAAACTAACTCAGAATATTCATGCATTAATTTAATTATGAATTTATAATCCCTTTTGTATTGAAAAATATTCATTACAGTAATATTGAAAATGTGTTTTTAGATTTATTTGATAAAAGAGTTTTAATTGAAGCAAACATTTACATGAAGTAAATAGTAAGCATTTGGTCACTCATTTTTGTTGGCTTTAGTTTATGGCATCGTTTGGCTGCAGTATGTTTGATATGGTGACTAACATTATATTGAAAGACATTGCGCTCAAATGTGCAAATGAACAAAACACTATTACATTTCATGCGGTGACCAGTTTTATAAAAGTGTCGCACATTTTGACAGTGTGTCGAAATGTTGTTCTCTTATAAAACAGTCTGAGAGCCATATAAGTTATTTATGCAGAAAATGGTGAAATGCCTGTATTATCTGCCAAAGAAAAACTAGCATTGTATAAAAGTATTGCATTCAATTGCATTATTGTGTAATTTAAAGAGGGGCTGAATAGTGACGAGAAAATTTAGTGATTTAAAAGGCATGGCCAGTAAGTCACAATCGCTCTGCCATTTAGAGCCATTAGAGGCCATTTAGTGTAAAGCAGTCCATCTCCATAAAACTTATTGAAGCGAAAATTTAATGTTTCAACATTTGTGCCAAACTTTCATACTTCAATACTTGATTAAAAGCAGTCCCGACTCCTTTTTCATATAACAAAATAGGTGTTCACTTTCAGGTGTCAGTGTGTGCGAAGTGTCGTAACACTTATCACTTGAGAGACTTCTTATGACTGTTCAGTCAAAGAATAATTTTGAGTCAGGCTTACGATCAAAAAACGTTTCGGATCATTGATTACCTTATTATTGTACACATTCTGTCTTCTCATTGTATAAATATCTCTAAATGTGCTTCAGATAAATCACACGCAATATCTCTCTCTCTCTCTCTCTCTCTCTCTCTCTCTCTCTCTCTCTCTCTGCCTGTCTGTCTGTCTGTCTCTGTCTC
>JAQGCH010000864.1:0-19029 GCA_034699485.1 Nanhermannia elegantula | reverse complement strand
CTAAAGGGTACGGAAGTTCTGTATATCACAAGTCTATTGCTGGACATTATGTCGCCTTAAGGATTACTCCTTTCAATACCTGCAATTGATATTAGAAAATGCATTAAATTTTTGCTACAGAAGTGCTCCTCTATAGCGGATACACAAAAATGCTAACGAACCAAAGCTAATTGCGGATCATTTGCTTTCTTCAAATACTTGACAGAATTTTTGTAGTTTTATCTTTAAAGACAATGCAAATATTTGTTCCAAATATTACCAAAATTCTTAATTATATTCTAAAAGATAAATAAATTATGAAAATATAATATTCATCATTATAAAGCAAAATACATAAATTATAACATAATTTAATATAAAGGCCAATCAAGCGATACTTTTCATTATGGAATAGTATCGCTTTTATATGCAAAAAATTTTTAAGTGATAATTAAAACAAATCAATGAATTCAATGATTGGCAGATTTTTCTTCATTATAAACAGATTTATTTAATAGAAATTTATGGCATATGTATATTTACCTCGAAAAATGCTTCAAAGGTTACCTTTTCACGTTTATAAATTTCTGTCAAATTGTATGCTAAATATCCATTAGTAATAATTTATTATTAATGAATTATAGGTTATTTGGATAAAGAAATGTTCACATTTGGTGTTTAGTTTAAAAAATATGCAAAACTTCTAGCATTACAATGAATAAAATAATTTAAGACACGTTTGAAAAGAAAACTTATTGATTTGATAGAACTATGGACTCAATTAATCTAAAGTTATCCTAATTTAAAGCTGTGAACTATTGAAATATTTGACTGACAACTAATGCTATAAATAGAGCATTGCATTGAAAGATATGGTTCGAAGGTTTATCATTAGTTTTGGCATTTCTTAAAATTCAAAAAGTATTAAATTGAAGTGATTTAATGGTCATTTAAATCTTCTTACGGTATGTATGAGTTATTTCGATTTTATTGTATATTCTATTTTTAATAATAGATTTAATTCATATAATAAACTCTAAAACATTATTATGTAATCTTATTTTTATATAAATAGTTACAGTGCAGTTACAATTATATTACACTTATTAATGTCTAAATTCATTATGTACTACATCTAAATAAAACTTCAGTTAATAACTTAGTGCACAATTTATTTAATTTAAAGTTTGCATAAATATCAGCAAGAATTACAACGTTCACAATAAAAACCAGTGATGTGCAACACTTGGAGCTCTCGGTTATCATATTATCAGACCTATGAATAATTTTTTATTATTAAAAAATTTTTATTAAGTATACCTTGAATTCACTCAGATTGTACAGAGAGTACAGAGAGTCCATGCTTTAGCCCTTGAATTCTGCCTGAATTATTAGATAAATAAGTAAAGAAATTGATATTTTAAAAACCAGATAAATGCAAATAAGACTAATCAATGATTAATAGATATTTTTTAATAAACTTTAAGTAATTTTATTATTTATTTTTTAAATTTAAAGCATTAGTGTTTGTAAAGTTAAAATTTTAAAATTATAAATGTGAAGATTGTTTTTCATTATAACCCAGACATAGTTTTAAAAGCAAATTATATTAAATGATAATTGTTAATGGTCTGCACACTTTATTAGACTAATTTCAACAAATTTAATTCAATAATTTATACTTAATTTATGTTTAATTAAATATTCAAAATAAAAGTCATTTTAGTCAATATAAACACCAGATAAACACTATTTTATATGTTTATCTGATTTATCAGCAAATCTAATATATTGAAAGGTTAAAAGACGCAAAAAACAAATGTCATTTCATGAACTTTTTATTGAAATGATTGTAAGATTTTAGATTTTGGGGCTAAGCCTGGGTTCTCTGTAGAGTAACGCATTTATATATACAGAGCAGATACAGAGTAATTACTTGATCTTTAATACAATATGTAATGTAATTCTAATGCAATTTTATCATAAGCTAATCATAAGGGGTATAATAGTGTAATAAGTTTAAATGTATAAAATGTATTTTACACATTTTATAACTGTATTTGTTTTACATTATTGAGACTTAGCAGCATCTTAGCATTAAGTAATTTTTAACAATATAACATTAAAATTGACTTAATAGTATAGCGTCAAAATTCTGCTTATATCAATTTTGGCAAATTCTGCTCATTTCTGCTTATAAATTCTGTCTTTTCTACCTATAAATTCTGTTTTTTATGCCCAAAATTCTGCTTTTTATTCCCGAAATTATGATTTAATGCTCTATAATTTGTTTTATTCTTATATTTTATTAAGCATTTGAGAACTAATTGACAATTATTGACAAATCTTAGATTTTCCCCTATTGCTGTCCCCCAACCAAAAATTTCTGGGTACGGCGCCGATTATCACTCAATAGGATTAAGTCTTCTATTTCAGACATTTAAAAACATTATATTTAATTATTTGTCAATTATAAATGCTATACAAAACCTTGAAATTAAACAAATTTTTAATAATTATAAAGCATAACTATATTAAGTATAGAAATATTTATATTTACAGTTTTTATTAAATGACTAACGATTATGGAAACTCGACTGTAAATCAAAAACAGAGTTCAACAAAATCTTTGAAAAAATTTTTTAAAATAGATTTTTTTGTCAAAGTTGCAGAATTTTTATGCTTTTATGCTTTATTTTCTGCTTAAAACTTTAAAAATTGTCTATTTTTCTGCTTTTTCTGCTTATAGTGAGAGATAAGCAGAATTTTGACGCTATAATAGATATTTTGTTATTGTAAAAAATGAGTGGAAACTTAATTAATATAATGTAACTTTGCATTGATGGTATTGATACGCAAACCACGCAAACAAATAAGTTTTTTGTGATAACTAATGATTAAAAATGAATAACTTTATTTGAATATTTTTATGACTAAATCTGAACCAACAAAAGTAATACAAATGTTCTTTGAGACCTGCCCTTGAATTGGATTCAAACCCTGGATTACCTTTTTGCACAAAGTTTGCACAAAACTTTTCAATTTTATTTATTCAGTAATAATATTAATAGGTTATTGGTATTAATGGGTACAGTACTGGAGATATAATTTATAAACTTAAATACGGTTTTATATTTATCTGATATTCAGTTAAACAGCAGTTAAATACTGTACAGATTTTTACTATTTTACAAATCAGAGAAAAATAGTTTTTTCACTGTATTTGATAGCTTATCAAAAAATTTAAATATCTATTTAATAGAGTGGTGAAAATTGGCAGTACTGACAATCACTCAGTTCATTGAGTCAATCATTAGGTAAATTTATTAATAAATTATTGAAAAATATTCATAAAATGAATACAGGGAAGGGAATTCATTCTTGATATTAAATCATTCATTTGACTTATTATTGGATTTATTATTGAAAATGATTTTCATTAAGTTTAAATATTTTAAAAGTAATTTAACATTTTTTCCAGAAGAAACTTAAAATTGATCGAAAAGAGTCTAAATTTTTGAAACAGACTTTATTTAATCAAATTATTGAGAATGTGAATTATATTGCAAAGGCTTAAAAAGATATTATGAATAACTATAACCAAAGTAAAGATTCCTATCAACTCACAAAAGATATTGAATTACAAATGCCTGATATAAGACGCAAACTGTCATTAATCAAAACAATACAACTTTCGCAAAACAAAAATAACTTTATGATTGAGAGAAAGTATATGTCATCACATCATTCGACAAATCGGATCAAATTTTATAAGCAAAGAGTTATAGTTTATAACTTCCTTCAAAGACCTCGTGGTTTGATTCCAATCTCATACCATATATTTGTCTCATGTCTTGTATTTACGTGTTTAGTACTGACAGTGCTGTCAACCACTTCAGGTGAACTCAATTGAATATTACTACCGCTGTCTCTATAGCTTACATACTTTGACTTTCATTTCACTCAACTATTTAAAGATCTTTACTTTGAAATAAATAGTTTTAATATTAGTTTTTGAATTAAAAATAACTTTCATTAAAATAATTAATATTCACTCCAAGTTATAGTAAAGCTTTTAATTTACAGAATATTCAAACAGGGCATCAAAATATCTGAAAGTGATCGACAGTTTCATTGTAGGATTTTTTAGTGCAGAATTCATGGCTCGCTTCTGGTCGTCGTCATGTATTTCATATTACAGAGGAATGAAAGGAAAATTTCGGTTTTTTCGAAATCCATTTCGTATAATAGATTTGTTTGTAATCACGACTTCAGCTATTGTTGTATTTTCTGATGTCAAAAGTGCATCCCTGACAACATCACTAAAGGTTCTTCGATTTCTTCAAGTTTTCCAAATGCTAAGACTTGAGCATAGGTTCCGTCCCTGGCGTCTCATAGCATCAGTGGTATGGCATCAGAGAGAACATCTCGCTATCACTACATATATGGGATTTTTATCCCTATTCTTCATATCATTTATAATATACTTTATCGAAAAAGACATTAATAAAAACTTCAATAGTTTGGCGTCTTCTCTGTGGTGGGCAGTCATCACTCTTTGCACTATTGGTTATGGAGATATGTATCCGATTACTCCTATCGGTAAATTGTTGTCCTGTATTTGCTCTTTAATTGGAGTTTCAATATTCGCATTACCCGCTGGTATATTAGGAACTGGTCTGGCACTTAAGGTAAGGCTACTGTGTCTTTGTATGTTATTTATCCGCTATGGCTATAAGTGAAACATAAGATTCATATTAATTAACTTTCATATAAAATAATATTCAGGTTCAAGAACAACAAAAAATGAGAAAGTTATGCAAACGCCAAATACCTGCCAGTAAACTAATTCAATGTGTTTGGAGGTGTTATGCGGCACATAAACATTCAAACTCTTCTGTCGTTTGGAAAACATTTTTGCATTCAAAGCCCCAGTTTTACCGCTTTAATGAACGTGACATGAATGGCATCCGATTTATTCTAATTTTAAAATATTTAATTGCGAGAAAAGATTTCTCGAATGCATTCAAACCGTATGACATTAAGGATGTTCTCGAACAATATGCTGCCGGACATTCAGACATGTTGTCCAGAGTCAAGCACATGGATCACAGACTCGACAAAATTCAGGCGATCGCTAACATTGGCTTTAAATTTCAAAAGGAATCTAAATTTAATTTGAGAACACGTTTGACTAAAGTCGAGGATTATTTAGAAGACTCAGAAATCATATTAAAGAAATTAATGAGAGCTCAGTTCGAGAACAAACTCTTGTTGGAAGAGATTTTAAGTCTTTTGTCCTCTAATCATAAAAATGAGACCAAATTTGAAATTAATTTAGAGTCAATACAGCCTAACATTACGCGGAGACGAATGTCTCTTTAGACACACGAACTTTTCTCATTCAATCATTTATTTTAGTTTTTCTTTAAATTATTTTACTATAAAGTTCAAAGAGTATGAAACAATAATTTACAATTAATTAATGTTATGAATAGTAAATTCTTATGAGAGAAATTCAAAACAAGTCATAAAAGATTAAGTAAAATATCTATTTCTACAAAAAATGCAACAAAAAAATAATAAATTTGATTAAAGTTCATATAACGATTATAGTAATTGTTTGTTATTTACTTTAAAAGATTTTGATTAAACGAAATTGGAATAAAGCTATTACTTTACTGTTTTATTTATTTCATATATTATTATGCATTAAATAGAAATATGAATCAATTTGAATCAATATTAAAAAACATTTTATTGAAAATATGTGTTGACTATAAAGCAATTGTAAACTTTTAACTTTACGGTACAAGCAATAAAACTTATCACTCATTCTGTAATATAATCAGAATTATTACTTGTACTAAAATAGTACTGAACTTACCGAACAGTCAGTATAAGAGCTCTTTCTACTCATTAAAGATTTTGTTTGTGAATTGAGGGTAAGAATTATATTTAAATTATATTTATGCAAATCTAAACATTTTTATACCGAAAACTAAATATAAATTTAATCTAAGAATTTGTAAAATTATCTGAACTGATGTGAAACATAGTCAATTAAAGGCTATAAATCCTGATTTCATGTTATTCTTTTATCAAAAGAACTTTGAACTAAAACAATATATTCTCATGTTACGAATACTATTAAATTTCATGTTACGATTATGTCTCACTTCTCCAAATTTCATTTGCCTCAATATTTATTAATCTATATAATTAAAAAAATTATTTAAAAAATCTTAAGCAGTGTCTAAAACGTAATTAAAATTACATTTCACTGCTGGCTACGGCACTGTTTACAAAGAGAGTATACGTAAAACAAATTGTTAGTAAACTTACAATTATTTGTATTTTTTGAATATTTGTATTTTTTGAATTGAACTTTCTGTAGGGGGTTAATTGTCAAAATTTGATTTGAGGATAATTTTATTGTACATTGATACTTTTAATGATAAACAGTGTAACCAATCATTTTATTTTTTCTTATTTAAATGCAAATGAATTCAGAGAATTGAGAGATACCCTCACACTGCTCAACATGAAAAGAGATATTAACTCAATACTAGTTATAAGTTATTATTTTAAATAATTGATTAAGAATTTATTTTATAAATTATTAGAAAAGCGTGAATGTCAGACATAACCAAATCAAAAGTTATTATCAAAAATGGATAACATTGGAGTTAATAATCATAAAGGTTGTCACTCGAAAGATATTGAGTCACAATTGCCTGAAATTAAAAAAAAGTCATCACTCAGTTCATTAAATCGCTTGTCAGCAGAGACGGGATATATTAGAAGAACTAATTCTCAAAGTTTTGTTCGTTTGGGTTCACCATCACATCAAATGATAAAAAATATAAGTTTGTATGAACACAAACTTATTGTTTATAACTTCCTTCAAAGACCTCCTCGAGGAGTAATATCTCTCGGATATAATATTTTTGTGACATTTATTGTCTTCACTTGTTTAGTGTTAACTGTATTCTCAACAATTTCAGGTAATATATAATGCATTATATTGTGCACTAAATTAGAATTTAACATTAAATTAACGTATATTTGAGAACCAATACAGTAAAAGTTACTTAAAATAAAATAAATTTCAATATTTCAGATTCTGATAATCAAGCATTAGATTACCTTAAAATGATGGACGCCTTTGTCTTAGTATTCTTTAGTTCAGAATTCATGGTTCGCTTGTGGTCATCAGAATGTGTGTCACAGTATAGAGGATGGAAAGGAAAGTTACGTTTTCTGAGAAGTCCTCTTCGCTTAATAGATATCTTAATAATCTATTCAACAGCTGCTGTTCTTTTTTTCGACCAAAAGAGTGTATTAGTTTCTACTTCTTTAAGAGGCATACGTTTTCTGCAAATATTTCAAGTGCTAAAAGTAGAGCACAGATACAATCCGTGGCGAATGATGGCGTCTGTAGTGTGGTCACAAAAAGTACAAATCGCTATCACTACATATATGGGATCTTTAGCTTTGCTTTTCATCTCTTTTCTCGTTTACTATCTCGAGAAAGATATTAATCCTGTCTTTGATAGTTTGGGGTCTTCTCTGTGGTGGGGAGTCGTCACCCTTTGCACCGTCGGTTATGGAGATATGTATCCGATAACACCCACAGGAAAATTGTTGTCTTGTATTTGCTCTATTGTTGGTGTTTCAATATTCGCATTACCCGCTGGTATATTAGGCACAGGTCTGGCACTTAAGGTAAAGCATCTTAAACCTAATCAAATATTTATAGGTTTACTCATAATCACAGGTTTCTTATCAAAAAAAAATAACTGAGAAATGTACTGTATATGTAATTAATGTTTGAATATATGTCACTTTTGATCAATTGTTCAATATTTACAGAACTTTATTATATTCTTACGTTTATTACTTAAGTTACTGTTACGTAAGTTATAAAGACTTACGTTTAATCTTTTATTAGACTCATAGCATATTTCCTTATGAAGACTTCAGCCTAAGTCGAAAGCCCTGGAAATTAATTATATTTTATTTTTATAAGAAAGAGTTGATTATAATTGTGATTTATTTATCAAATTTAGGTTCAAGAACAACAACGTTTGCGTCAATTAAGTAAACGCCGAACACCAGCCGCTACACTAATTCAATGCATTTGGAGGTGTTATTTCACAGATAAAAATTCTATTTCTAGGATTTCATGCAGAAAATTATCAAAATCTAAAATACAATTTCATCGCTCAGCAAATCCAGAGTATAATGCATTGAAATTCATTCTCGCTGTTAAATATTTTATAGCCCGAAGAAAATTTTCCACTGCTTTTAAACCATACGATATTAAAGATGTTCTCGAACAATACGCTGCCGGACATACAGACATGTTGGCCAGAGTTAAACAAATGGAATCAAGAATCTGTGCCACGCAGACTGTAGTTAACTCTAACTTCAAAACACTAAAAGAAACCAAAACTACAACTTATTATCGAATGTCAAGAGTTGAACATCTTTTAAATGAATCACTGATTAGATTAAATGCTTTAATAGAGGCTCAAAATAAAAATGAACTTTTACTAAAACGAGATTTAAGAGAGATTGCATTAAATAGTCTTCAAATAAAAAGTAAACCTAAAACTGATTCGCAATTTATAATCAAATCATCGAATCGAAGGCGTATGTCTTTCTAACTTAAATCAATTTACTATTCATTTTTTCAGTCAAACTATTCAATAGATTTCTACCTTTATTTTGAGTCATTTAATTTCTTCTCATTTTCTTTAATGCTTTTCTACATTATATATCATTAATTTATTCCATTATAGCATCAAATAATAAAATATTTTAATTTGTATCTGTATTATCTGTAATATCTATAATATATTATGCAGTTAGAGACAGATTATTTCGGGTTTAACCCGATAAAACCTAATAAAACCTGATAAAACCCGCCTAATTTTTAATGTATATTTCGGGTTTAACCCGAATTCCCCCAATAAATAAGAATCTTAAGCTGAAAACGTTATCTTCTCATCCAAACATGTAGCCACGCAAAGCTTTATTTCTTAGAATTTGCAACTTTAAACTCGTTTTTCTATTGCATTTTAAGAGAACTGGTCTAAGTATTGCTAATTTTCAAATGAATATAGTTCTTGATTTTAATTGTGATATTGAATGTAATTTTTCCAATAATTAATTATAAAAACTTTGTGTATTTTCATTGTAAAACCCGAAAAGTACTTGAATAATGCTTTTGAAAATAAAACCCAAAAAATGCCGCCGATTTTAGAAAAAAATAAAACCCGAAATAATCTGTCTCTATATACAGTGTAACAACATTAGAAAATATTTTTAAAACTCTTTTTTAATTAAAAAAATTTATAGTTAGGATTTAGTAATGACTCGCGCTTATGCTTTATTGTTAGATTAGGTTTTTCATTACATGGCACTTAACTTACTTATAGAGGATTTACTATACAAACATATTTTGAAACACATACAAAATGAGCACGAGTTTCAACAATTAGGGAGTAAAGTAAAGAATAGCCAATTATTTGCCATCCTGTAACGGAATAAAAGAGTTGTTTAATCCTAAAATTCGAATACCTTGAGTAATCGGGGCATATCGGGTAATTTAGGTACTTCTTGTGATTCGTACACATTGAGTAATTCGGGCATCGTTTGTTGAAGACAAAATTTTCTCATTGGTGGCGTAGCCATTTTTCGTTAACTTGACCACTGGTCACTTTTCGGGAATATGAATGGTCAGTGCAACCCTTCCAGGTGATAATGATTAATAAAACTTTATTGGTTCAATTATAGTATGACCTTTTTTCACGTGCATCGAATAGTACACAGACAGACATACAGACAAATAAATTTCTATCATTATTATATAGATATTTTAGTTAAAAGTACTGTACTTTTCTGTACTTAATATACTCATTAGAACATACGCAGAATCTGCACGTATATCAACAAAACAGAAGAGGCTGCCATTTCATAGCGATTTGCATTTAGCAAACCTCTTATTAGAATTAAGAATCAGCTCGAGTTTTAATAATAATTGTACTTTCATTAAAAACTTATGGATTTCACTAAAATTAAGTTTTATTTTAATTTTAAGATCTATTTTCACTGTTAAATAAATAAAAGTTGAAATCACGCTTTCTGTAGACTTCTCGTACGTGATGGGTCAGTGAGCATTATATTAGTATACTTGATAAGTATCCTTCATGGCACTCTTCTTATCATTTGATTTTGAGTTAATGCAAAATTTTCAACAGTCACCTCAATTTTAGTGAATTTTAAAAAAAATAAATCGTGAAATTTTGCTTTGCGTAAAATCTTGTAATATTTTGTTTAAGTTTTTGAAAGCCTTATAAGACTTCCACAATGTCAAAAATTTGTGACCATACAGAGGTTATATTTCAGATTTATAATGTTCCTGAAAGAATTTTTTTATTCCATTTGGTATGTGGTAAATGGTCAAATGCATTTTATATTAGCCTTTCACTTTGTGAGAAAACAAGCCATAATGGTAGCGGTCACCTATACATGTCAAAATATCCTTTAATAATCAATGGCTTTTTTGATCCATCGCGTGCGAGAAGTCTACAGAAAGCGTGGTTCAAATCAAATATTATATAATTAAAAACTTATACTTATTGCACTTTTGAACAGTCATTATAGTAAAGCACGGCTACTATAATGCTTAATCTTATACGTATACTGTATGCCCTTAAAAATAAAGACCCAATAGCAACGTGAAAACACATCGTAATGACATTTTAATAGAATGCATATGAGTAGAAACAAAAACAGGTAATATTTCCTCAATTGAAACATTGCTTTGAAAGATTTTTCACTGTTGCTATGTTTATGTTTAAGGACATGTATACCCTAAAATTCCCTCTATAACGCGCGCGTTATCTAATTAAAAAAGTGAAAATTTTAGAAAAATAACTGGTGCGCGTTATACGTAAAGTGCTATAAAGCACACGTTATCTAATAAATAAGGTGAAATTTTTTAAAAATTAGTGGTGCGCGTTATAGAGGGAATTTTAGGGTATTATGAATGCATAGTGTAGTATAGGATTTTTGGCCACAGTGTGGAATAACGGGAGTATTGTTGAGTCTCGTTCTGATTCTCTTTTATTTTGATTAAGCTTAAGGGCGCGGTAGCACTCAAATGATTGTTACCTAACTCTAACTTACTATTTACACATTCGAATACAAAAGAGAATGAGCGCGAGACTCAACAATACTTCGGTCATTCCACACTTTGTATCCGGATTTTTGTATCCGAATTTTGGATTTTTCTAAATCATTTGGTTTAGAATTTCAATAATCGAATTGCTTTTATGATTAAAACTTTTATGTTTAAAAATTTAATTTAGAAATGTTAAGAAAGAATTTCAGTTTTTCATACAATGCAATTATTAGTCAGTCTTTGCGTACATTTAAATTTTGGAATAACTCATCGAATTCTTCGGATTCAGTTGAAAAAGTTGGAGAAAAGCTATCGCTCGCATACTATTCTTACGATCCGTCATATCTGAGTGAAAACAAATTAAATCCAATAATAATATTTCACGGCTTGTTCACGAGTAAAGACATATTTCAGAATATTGTCAAACAATTATCTCAACAAACGGGAAGAGCTGTATATTTACTGGATATGAGAAATCACGGAGAAAGTCCTCACACAGAGTTAGGTAAAAGCGATCTCAAGACCATTGCTAAAGATGTCAATGACTTTATGGATGAGTTTAAGATTAATAAAGCAGTACTTATGGGTCATGGGGTTGGAAGTCGTGCAATGCTTCAGACGGCTCTTTCATTTGGAGATAAAGTCGAAAAAGTTGCTGCCATTCATGTCTCGTCTATTAATCTCCCTCTCATTGACTTTAAAGCTACTGATAATATGCTGTTTACAGTGGCATCACTTCCAAGAAATATTGGTTTATCATACGCTAGACTTATAGTTAAGGGACAATTGAGCCGTTATTTTCGGGATAAAATTCTATTGCAATATATTTTAATGAACTTAAAGATGGGTGAAAATGGATTCGTTAAGTGGAGATTTAATTTGCCTGTTATTAAACAATTGCTTCACTCAGGAATTGCCAGTAGAATGAGTTTTGATAATAAATATTCAGGGGATGTATTAATTATTAGTGGAAAATGTGGTTTAGTCACTGCACAGGATTATTATGATCTGAGAAATGCATTTCCAAACGCAAAATTCAATTTCATTCAAAGATTTCGACACTTCGGTCACATCGAACAGCCCAATAAGTTAACCAAAATATTGGTCGAATTCATCGGAGAAAAAAACTAAACCAATATTTTTATTACCAATAGTTATTTATCTTACATTTAAGTACATTTATTCTCAATATAATTAAATCGAAAATTTGAAATAATTTATCTCATTTCTGTCAAATTATTTTCTGAGTAATTTATGAGAATTAAAAAACTTATAACAACTTTAACTTTATTATTAATCAAATGCTTAATTGCATTGAAAACTAAATACAAAAATATAGAAATGAATATAGAAATAGAGTATTAATGTTTGTTACATAAATTTTGTTCAAATATGGTATAAACATTGATCATTAACAAAATGGTTATTAATTAAAAGACCATAATATAGATGAGCATAAAAAAATCAGAGCCTGAACCTGAGATTCGAGGTTCGGGTTCTAAATTTTGTAAGAGTTCCGGGTTCGAGGTTCTAAGGTTTAAGATCCTGATGTATGAGGTTCAAGTTCTAGTCTTGAACCTCTATCATATATTACTAGAAAAGAATGCAATATAGTTTGAGAATATTGATTAAAATGTTTAAAATATATGAAATCGTTTATGTCGTATACACAGGTTATGAGGTTCGAGGTTCGGGTTCAGGTTCGAAGTTCATACACGAACCTCTGAAACCCGAACCTGCTCATCTCTAATAATTAATATATCGATTTAAAGCTCATTTCTTTCTATGAAATTGATATACTGCTGCTGACTGTTGCAGTCAATCTAACGAGTCATTTGGATCTGTATTTGGTAGTGTATGTCTTACGATTTGCACTTGCCTCTTGTAATTTGCGTTTGAGATTTGTGCTCCTGCACCCACTCCGGCGCTCTTTTGCTCCAAATGATCCTAAAAACTGTGAGCTTTATATATAATTAATGCGCATATTTAAATTGTGGTTATAATTGAGACTAACTAAAGATATTTTTGGGATACAGTAGGAAATATAAATATGTCTTGTAATTATAGGCTATAATCAGAGTTCGCCAAGGCGGGGGTGTTGGGAGTGTACACCCCCTGGAAAGTTAAAAGCTGGACCCCCTAAGATTTTTCCTAAATCCTAAAAAATGTCTATCAAATCCAATGAGTTTGCCCTCCTAAAATTTCAAGATTTTTCAGACTTACACCCCTCTGACGCAAAGAGGTCTGGCGAACCATGGCTATAATACATGCCCTACAAATACCGATCCCAAGTATTTGTTAGATTGATTATAATTTTATAGATTGATTGCATTTAATCAATTGCTTGCCCTCAAAGAATGAAAAATCTGTACACAATAGCTATTAAAATAAATTTGACCTGTAAGGGAGCTTCAGTCGTTTTTTCAAATATTCCTGTAATGCAAGAGCTGATATACCGGTTCTTTTACAAACTATTGTCTGAGCATATAAAAAGAATTTCCAAAACAAACTTTGTTTTTTGGATGATTTTATTACTTATATAATTGAAACAATTATTAACAATATAATTATTAAGTAGAAGTTAAATTCTGCCTATTATCACATTCAAATGTAGGACAACAACCCTTTTCATTATCAATATGATTAGCCTTACAATTGTTAGGTATTTGAGGACAGTAGTGATCGATACACGTAAAAGTTGGCGGTGCAGAACACTTACATTCATTACACAAATTATTATCAAAATTTAAGAATAGTTTAGATCCAATTGCATAACGTGTACCATTGAATACGCACTGTTGGCCTTTCAATACAAAACACAATTAACAAAAAATCTTACTGTGATTACAAAAATGAAACTTTTATTAAAGAATTGAAAAGACTTACGACAGTAATAATCAACAGGACAGCAAATACCATCTGAGTAAACAGGAAGACACCCTTCTTTCAACTTGGGTTGTAATTGGTCTTCACAATTGATTTGACTACAGGCCAAACTTTCTAAAGGATATCTATCATCCCATAATTCATTGCATTTGCAAACTTTGCACGGATTTTCATGAATCTGTATTTTCCACCCTAATTGATACAGACGACCGTTATAGCGACACAACTTATTATATGGTTTTGCGCCCGAAAGCTCAGTCAAATAAATTCGCGGCTCTTTCGTTAGGTTTAGTGCGCACTCAATCCTACTTGAAGTACAAGTTTTACCTGTTATAAAGAGAATTATTATTAATTCCGTCAACTTTTCATTAGAGTAAGAATTTTCTATTATATAACCATATTATAGATTTCTTTTAATAAAATTTCTGATTTAATTATTTGAATTCACCTTTTTTTGTTTCACAATATAATAATGAGATTGAATAGAATAATGATATAAATAATAAAATAAAGGATTTCTTCATTGATATAATATTAGAAGAAAATCATAAACAAAAGATTCAAAATAAAGTGAAATAATACTGTTCTTTAGTTTCGCATTTAATAAACTGAATCTTGAATTTCAAAGCAAATTAAACAGTAAAAAGGGAATAATAAGTTTTAAATTGAAAAAATTAATTAACGAAAACCTTGAAGTTTTGTTTTTATTACAAGTTTAAGAAATTTTATGATTGAATCTCTTGAAAAGTTAATAGTAATTTAACTAATGTTTAGGGAATTTGACATTGAAGGCAACTTTCAAAATATGAATGATTTTACTTTTAGTTCAGAATTTTTCTATTAGGACATAAGTTGAAACACATATAAATATGGGTTTACCAAACCTTTGAATGTTTGGCTCATTTATACAAGGTTGGGTAATTAAATAATGCAGTTAACATACAAGGAGAACTGATAGGGATCTAATTTTTATATCAATATTAAATATAGCTCTCCCTAACTTCAATACATGTTTGAAATGGTGTCGTTTACTGCTTATTCTATCCAAGAAGACTTCTTATTTTTTCTCTTCAAAACTACTGACTTGATCTCATTTTTCTTTATTAAAAATTTATCCACGTAAATAATTTTTCAATTTCCAAAACAGATATTGGTCACTGGCATGTATGTCTTGAGAATAGAGTGGGTGGGGGTCTAGATCGAAGCCAGACAATTTCATAGCGCCTATCGCAACATTGTTGTTTTGAGCATTGCAATATAATCTCCACCTGACCAACTTTCAATTCACCTAATTCTTAATATCTTAGAGATATTTTTAATATTTATGCAACATAAACATAATATAATATTGTTTGATCTCACTGGAGTTTATTAGTAAAATTCCCTAAGGAGCCACTCCTTCCCGAGGTGAACAGAATAGGGATCATAAAGGTGGATCCAGTGCTGTTACCATATTACCAATTACCAAAGAAATTATTTTGAATAGTTGTCCAGAGGCGCCTTCAAAATTTCTGCACTATTATTCATTAAAAATTTTCTGAGCATTTTTGGTTCCCAACGTTCAAACTACTAAAACCCCTTGGTCCCTCATAAACAATTTTCAATATTATAAGTTTATTAATGCCCAATATATAAGCAATATATTGAGGTTGCCTGACCCTACGAGGCTTTTAGACTTAGGGAAATAAAGACCTAGGAACCAAATCGACCCTATCTGACATAGGGTCACACTCATGACTGGTATTGTTCCATTTAAATTTTAACAGCCTAACTCTTGATAGTGGAATACTTAGGGGTATCATGGATGTACACATTTATCATGTGATCATGAAATTCTAGTGGACAATTTTTTTCTAAATCAAAAAATGTTTACATTTCTAATTTACAAATATCCTACCTTGCTTGATTAAGTGATACAAAAATTGTGTAAGACGGAATGGTTTCAACTTTTATTGTTCTTCATACCAGATGTTATATTATCCTAATATGTGATACAATTGATTGTATTAAATCTCCTTATTTTAGTGTTTGATAAGCAGTTTTACTTCAATTTATTTGTTAATGAACTGTATATGAGCTGTAAAGTGACTTATATTTAGTCGAATATTATATAAATATATTAAAGATTAAGCGTTCAATTATTTATTACTTTCTTTAGACATTAATCACATGTCAGATAACGCGTCTTCAAAACGACTTTTTCTAACTTTTATAGAAGAATTTGAACGAACGGGTCTTTTCAAAGCAATTTGTTTTTCGACTTCAATTCGAAACAAGTCCGGGTGTTCTTTCTCATAGAAATCAGGAACTATTACGGAGATGTCTTCGCGAATCAATGTAATCATTTTCACAGAAGACACTCCTCTCGTCTTTATCTCATAATTGACCAGTTGTTTAAAGAACGCAACGTTAGGTCTGGCGGTCTCTCTTCGGTTGCGAACAAATTTGAATGCGTTTCGTAATGAAATCCTTTCATATTTAATCAGATAAGCTATAGTCGAATCAATTATTAGAAATTCAGTTATTTTCAAACTAAACATTAATAAAAATTCAAAGAATCAAAACAGTAAATACCGAGAACTAAAGTGGTTGATCTGCTCGCGCCCGCCATACAGTGGACAACAGTTTTGCCATTAATTCGAGCCACGTCTTCGATTTTATCAGAAATTTCGTCGAAATATATAGATATGTCGTCATCGAGTCCGTCGTCAATCTTAAGTACACAGAATATAATTAATGCTAAAACACGAGCAGTGGTATAATTTGACCCAATCTTACAATATGTATATTGTATTGGTTTAGATATATTATTGCAATCAACAGTACACTAACTGTTTAATTAATAAGTATAAGTAATTTACAAGTCCTGTATTCTACAGTTTACACAATAATATCTCTAAATGAAGTTGAAATGATTACTGAACCGCTTTATATGATAAACCTATAACTCAAACTTGAATAACTTGAATATTATGAACTTACGGGAACTCTAATACATTCGATTCCTTCGACACAAGTGTTGGGCCACTCATACGTTGCATTAATAATCAAAGTAATGCCCATTTTGTCAAAGTTTTCTCGAGTCAATCCTCCGATTCCTGTCAAATACACGAATTCTGTGATTTTATTGACCGCATTGAATGGCGGACTAAGAATTAAACGAAAATCAGGAGATGTTTTCGGGTCTTTAATGATTTCTTCCATAAACTTTTTGGTCATCACTTTCTTTCCCGATTTTCTTGTAATTTCATGACCAGTAAGTGTTACTGTCATTCTCTGCGCTTCGAAAAGAACACTTCCCTTTTCTAATGGTTTAATAGGAATATTACTTTTACTTTTTTTAGTTGGACAACAACAAGAAGAACCCATAATTAGATGATAAAAATTCAATTTTATAATACCGGTAATTATTACAACTTTTAAGAGCTAATCAATGAACGCACGGACACAACAATTATATTGAGTTTTAAATAAATAATTACCTGTTTTAAGATAATAGCAATATAGTTGACATTTCACTGAAAATAAGAATATTAAATAAATATATGATATTTTAATTGTTGTTTCTCTCCGTTGTAATGATTTTGTTATACAGTTATATTTGTCATACATTTTTATAACCAGTCAATTCATTCCCAAATCGAGACTTAAAAAATCGTAAGCAATTCTGATTTTAAGTTTTATTATAACTTATTTAATTTATATGTAACCATCATAATAATTATTAATTACTGTATATTATACTAGTTTTTTTGCCAGTGACATACGTGACCATACTTTGAGAGTTACTTTCCGTGAAAAGTAAATAAACCTAAAAATTAAAACAGTGAAAATGTATGTTAAAGGGTCGCAAACATATACTTAGCTCAGCTCAGCTCAGCTCAGCTCAGCTCAGCTCAGCTCAGCTCAGCTCAAGCGTCACTCAGTGTCAGTCACTAATTACGGGAATAAAATTGCCTATAAATAAAATTAAAAATTAACATTGCCCACAATATATTTTACATTTATAAGTTTATATAAAACAACCAATGGGAAAATTTCAAATAAAATGGAACAATATCTATTGTTTTATTTCTAAATAGGTTAGATTACATTAGATAAACTAATAATAAAATTATCCAAATAAATAAAAGGCACAATGTCATTGTCGATAATAATTATTGACAAGAATCTCAAACTTTAGAGACGTCATAAGATGTTGCATGTAAAATTTGTTATACCAGATATATGCAAATTTATTTATAAAAATTAATAAGCCCGCGTCAGCAATTAATTCATCAAATTTTAGCGGTGTGGTTTCAAAGAGAGGACATGTTCCCCTTTTTAATAAAAAACAATATGAAATATATAATATAAAGGAATAACTCTCACCCAATTATATAGAAAATAATTTGATTAATGTATTGTTTATAAATAGAGCTCCCAGAAAACTAGTTAAACCTTTTTTGACTAATTAAACACACCATTTTTGCCTATTGGGAAAATTAGTTCAAAAAAATAAACCCATAAAAACCAGGTTTTGAGTGTTGCGCAGAATACTTGTAAGCATAAATCACATGCTTTTTGTAAGTGATTCACATGTTTTTTGTCTGTGACTTTAATTGTTTAGTGTGATTTTCAAATTTGTGATATTTTATGGAAAATAAAAAACTATGAAACAAACTTTTAATTATTAAACCCAATTAAACCAGATTTTGGTAAAATTTTATTAAACTAATTAAACACCAGTTTTTGGCAAAAAATTAAACCAGTTTTCTGGGAGCTCTATTTATAAACAGTAATTGAACTTAATTTTAGTAAAGATTGTGTTTTAAAATGCAGTCAATTATTGAAAGTTAGGGCTGACTCTATATTATATTGAATTATTGCGCAGTAGTCATGAGAATTTTGGATTTTTTACATCTCGATCTCGTCTCGGTCTCGCGTTAGGCAATACAATCTTGTCTCGTCTCGTCTTTAAACTGACTTTT
>JAQGCH010000863.1:0-19038 GCA_034699485.1 Nanhermannia elegantula | reverse complement strand
TCTCAATGACTATAATGACTATAAATCTCCAATAAAATGGCTTAATATTACTGGTTATGAGAATATGTTATTGATAACTGCTTTTTGGTGGTATAAAACTGGAAATGTTTATGTTGTGGCAGAAAATAGAAATGATTTTTATAATGGATTTGTTTATGAATTTAAACCTGAAAACACTCAAAACTATTTTTCACCTACAGTAAGATTTTAAGCCTAATTAATTAAAAATTTCTGTTTTCTTATTCATTTTTCTTAATTTCAAGGATATAAAAGTGATCGACTTTTTTGGTTGTAACACATCTTCAACAACTAATTGGTCTAAAATAATATTTTTTATAATAATTGCTATAATTCTAATGTTGTTTTCAATCTTTTACATTGCAATCGTTGTATTAAATTTTTAAATAAAAATTAAGTGACAAACGCAGACATCTGTTTGCTTGAGAAATAAATTCAATTCAAGTTGTGTTAATATTTTCATTTATATATATTATTATTATATTATTCACACTTGAATTTAGCAATTTTTACAAAATGCCTTAACACTAGTGTTTTCGGATTCTTTACAGCTATCCTTCATCAGAGGCAATGGATTGTTACTAAGAGTTAGTATGCGTCCAGTCTTCAGATGAATTTGACTTTTGTTTATACGAAAAGTTGAGCTGAGACGTTAATTTGATCCACATTTATGTTTATTTGTTTAATATGTTTCGACTTTTGTTGAATTTTGCTGAGAGCTCATCAACAAAAACCGGTTAACTAAGTTAACCGGCTTTTATTTAACCCTAATGTTAAGGCATTTTGTAAAAAATTGCTAAATTCAAGTGTGAATAAAAATAATTAAAAAGTTCACTTAATATCACACAAATTCTTAAATCTGAAATCAAAATTGCTTGTATCTAAGATTTAAGTTACTTAATAAGATTGCAAAATATTTGAGACGGAGACTGTTTTGGGTTAGGTTTAAGACATTGCTTTGTATATCGTTAGAACCTTACCGAAAATCCAAACTCATAGCGTTTACTTCACTGTAAGGCTTCATATTTGTATATCATTAGAATAAAGAATATTCACTAAATGAACCGCATGATCGAAGATCGAGACGGACAGGGTTTGCTTTACTGTATGGCATACATGTATTGATACATCTTCGTTTAAGTTAAGGTTAGGTCATAGTGCATCATAAATATGCACTATTAAAGAGATTGCCTTAAAATTATTTCAAACAAGTAATCAAATGCATGCGTTGCACAAAATATAAGAGAAATAATACCATCAATTACTTTAGAAATGTATTAATTTTGGCACATTTGGAGAAATAGATTGTAACAAATTTTTGTGCTTATGAAAGTTGTTATTCAATTGTTATTGGTTTGGTTCCGTTTCATTTTGATAATAATATTTGGGTATGGGTGGGTTCGGATCCGATTTTGGGGCTTCAGTTCGGTTTGGTCCGCAAAAGTAAGAACTAGTTGCAACTTTAGAATTCATTAGTATTATAAATGTATTCTATAATACTATAAAAGTATTAGCCTTGACTTTGTAGGAAATTCCGGAAAATTCTACTTTTCTAAACGCTTATAAACTGTTATTATTTGGGTCCTTATATTCAAATAATAATTAATTAGTTAATTGTATGGTTCAATATATTATTAAATAATTGAATAGATATGAAAGCAAGACTTTACTTGTTATTATCTTAAATCCTTATTTTATATAGTTATTGTAGATCATGTATGCAAATGATGAACCTAAAGTACAACTCTAAATTAAAGCTAATTCAGATTATGTTTCAAATTTATTCTATTTTTCAATCATTAATCAGATTATTCAACACTAAATAATATGCTAAACAGTGCTTAGATTATTCAATATTGTATTTACTTTTTATAAATAATACTGTATTTTTATCCGATAGACACACATAATAATCAACGGCAAAATACAGGAGTAGGCGATGTATTATAAACAGATTATAACAAGAGTTCATTATAAGCGGATTTGTCCGACAGAAGTTTACATTATATGAGCAGTTTAATCAACAAAACATCTTTTGACCAGTTCTTTATTATTGTTCACTATCGCGAGGACTCATCAAATCTGAGTTCATTTTAATAGGAACATACTGTATCTCAATCATCATTAGTCAGATTAAATAATCAAATCATCACAAAAATATGTGTTCACTTCCTGTAATGTAATATTTTAAATTGTTTATAAAAAAAATCTATAATAAGCAGACAATAGAGCATAATATCTAAGTATTTTACATAAATAAAATTTAAGCTAAACTAATAATCAAAAGTCAAATTCAATACTCTGAGTACTAAGTTATTTATTAGGGCAAAAGGTGTTATACAGTACTCAGATTTTTGATCTGTAAGATTATTGTTTATTACAACATATCTGTAAGATTTTATTATAACATATTTTTACTTTATTATAAATAGAATAATGTTATTTAATAAAAGTTATATAACATCTGCAATAATTTCAATTTTATTAATTTGTTTTATAAATTGTGAGGAATTAGTGCCAAAGTTTTGTGAACACAATTATATCGATTCTGTTCACTACTATTCTAATGATTATAAGTTAACTCGCGGTAAATGGATTGCAGATTATGATAAATATTATAACAATGTATTGGAATTCAAACTAAATGAAAATGTTGAGAGTAAGATATTTTATAGTTAATTATAATAATGATTATTATCTAATTTTTTATCCAAAATACAGACATTGAGCGGTCAAATAGTTCTGATAAAGAGTATAGTGTATTCACTCTTTATTACGAATATTCTGACTCTAATGAGAGATCAGTCACTTTTAGACACAAACCAAAAACTTCAGAATTATTCATAGCATTGTTTAACTCTGACTGGAAAACAATTTGGTATAATATTACTGGTTATGAAAATATATTATTGATAACTGCTTTTTGGTGGTATAAAACCGCAAATGTTTATGTTGTGGCAGAAAATAGAAATGATTTTTATAATGGATTTGTCTATCAATTCAATCCAAAAGATTCTCAGAACCCGTTTTATACTAATGTGAGAATAATTTAAATATATTTTCAGCCTTTTTGTCATTAATGTCATAGAATTTTTGTCTAATATTCAGGGCATAAAAGTGATTGACTTTTTTGGTTGTGACAAATCTGAGGCAACAACTAATTGGACTCAAATAATAATTGTTATTATTGGTGTAGTTTTTATATTGATTTTAATGTTTTTATTACAATTATTTTACGTAAATATTGATATAATATAAAAGAGAATGAAATTTCAGAACAATTATGATTTTCTTCTAACACTAATCACTACGGATTCCTATCCGTAGAGATAATTATTTGAAGAAAGTATTCAAAACTTTTTTCAATTCATCGTAAAAATTATAAGCGTATAAAATATTTACAATTAGGGAACACATTGTTAGTTAATTTGAAGTGAAGTGAACTATCATTCACTTATATGAATGACAAGTCATACTTTGGTTTTAACCCTGGACTTAACTACAGCCTAATCATCACTATGATTACTACCGTAAAATCCCATACATAACGCGCGCGTTATCTAAACAAAAAAGTATATATCCTAAGAAAATAAGTGGTGCGCGTTATGCATAAAGTGTTATAAAGCACGCGTTATCTAATCAGTAAAGTTAAAATTTTTTTAAAATTAATGGTGCGCGTTATCCATGAGCGCGCGTTGTCTATGGGATTTTACGGTATATAAAATTACGAATCCTCTTCAAGAAGGTTAAATATATAGCATTCATTACATTTATTTGAAACAAATTTTTGTGTTAAAGCATTATTTTCATCTGTTTTTATGCGTAATAATGGGACGTAATGATTGATGTGATGAACAATTTTTAGAGTTTTATAAGCATTAAATCTTTCATGAATAGTAATATTTCTAAACCCAACAATCTCGTCATTCTTGAAGTGCTCTTATACATAAATTAATACAATTAAAATTTTTTTTAAAATTTTTAATTACAAATTACCGTTTAGTTTATCAGCAC
Organism: Nanhermannia elegantula; assembly: GCA_034699485.1. Taxonomy (NCBI): domain Eukaryota; kingdom Metazoa; phylum Arthropoda; class Arachnida; order Sarcoptiformes; family Nanhermanniidae; genus Nanhermannia; species Nanhermannia elegantula. Next base: position 15,006 of record JAQGCH010000863.1, on the reverse strand, counting down.
TCATATCTAATGGTATATCAGCCAATAGTTCACCGCTAGTTTTCAACTTAATCTTCGAACCATCGAATATTTGCATTGGTCTCCGAATAGCAATTGCAACAGCAGGCTCTATAGTCTCATCGGCCCAATTGAAATAATCATCAGTTAATTGACTGTAATATTGCTTAGCAATAGGAATGAGATGAGATGGAGTACCGATTCCTAAACAAAATTTCTGAAAGGTTTGTACTTTTTGAAAGGGATCGTGAATTGGTAGAAGAAACTCATCTCTATATTTAACAACTATTTTCAATGTAATCAATCGCAACACATTACTCAATATTTCTGAACCAATTAATGCAACAGAAACCGCATTATAATAACAATTTCCATCTGTAGTTGTGTTAATGGGCGCGAAATTCAATTTAAATTGAAAAACTAAATATTCATCTATTGATTTGTCTATTATATGTGTTTTCTCATCAAAAATGATGTCTTGATTTAAATTTCTAATAATATTAAACATATTTGCAATAATATCATTATATGTTTCTAATATATCTTTCATGTCATCAATATTATTATAATAACCTATTGAATAAATTAAAAATGATTTTATTACAATTTTATTTATATTTTGAATTAAATGTAATGGACGCAAACCTTTTTCTAAGAGTTCCTTGATTATATTATCCGCAAGTTTATTAATAGCAATATAGCTAAAAATTTCTTTACTATTGATAATTTGTGTATATATATCAACATTTAAAGTATTATTTCGCTGTTGAAATTTAAGTTGTTGCGAAATTTCATCATTCCCCTTTTTAATAGTGTTTAATATTTCCTCACATAAAAATGCAAGCTTATCAAATTGTAATGATTTCTCATAAATAGATTTAATAACATCATTGATATTATCTTTAATTAACATTTGATAATAGCGTTTTGGATCATTAGTGCATAGATAATATATTGTCCAAACTGCCCATAATTGAATAGCAGGTGACTCAAAACAATTTAATAAAGGCAAAAATTCATAAAAAGATGTGCAACTTATATCATATTTCTCTGTAGTTCTCCAATTCGTAACAATATTTAAGAGTTCATCTAAAGTACTATTAAAATTGACTGTAATATCAGACCAGCAACTATTTCCATCACTGCATAAATATGCGATAATTCCAGCGGCACCGTAGCTGACAACGAATTGCTGCGAATGCATTAAATTTTTCAGAGTAAACATAAATTCAAATTTCATAAAATTTGATCTTAAATGTGAAATTTCTGAGATATTATAAAATACACCTAAAATTTTAGATTCCACATCACACTGACCAACAAATGTATTTAAAACCAGAAAATATAAATCAATTCCTCCTTTTTCTATAAACAATTCACATGTTTTTGGAGACATAAGAGTACAATTTGAGAGAATCCACAACACATTGCTAAGTATCATATCATTATCTAATTTATAACAAACACGACTTTTGATAATACACAAAAGTGTGTCCATATAAATAGGTTTATCGCATAAATTTATTTTCTGGGTATTTGAGTTAATACTTAAACCAACAATAATTGCACAAATAGTAACTGACATATAAATAATATCCGAATCTTCAAAATAGACCAATGTATCCAAAACTAATTGACAGCATTTTATTCTATCAAATGAGATGTCGCTTAAAATACGATTATTAAATAGTGTTAATAAACAGTTTTTAATTAATTGTTTATGATTTGGAAAGCGATTCATTGCTGTTAGTATAACATCAACTACTTCTTTAAGTTTATCATTATCAATATCATTACTATTTTTAAATGTTAAATTCCGTACACATGCAGTCCCTGCCATTTGTACACCAATTATATTATAACACGTTTTCATTATATAAACTATTACTTCGATGAAAGATTTTTCATAACAGATCAGTGTATAATTATAAAGATTATATAATGTTATTTGAGCCCATCGAGGGTCACTATTAAATGATTTAGTAACATATAATGCATCTTCTTTAGAATCTATTTTACATAATTGTATTAATTAATATATTTTATATTTTAATTTAAAAATGATATTGAAGTTAACTAGGGTGGCCAGGTTAAGCAGATTTCTAAACTGGACAGCTTAAAATATCAAAGGTGTGGACAAAAGGATAATTTTCCACAATTTTTCATTTTTACTAAAACACATAGGGGGTTCAAAGCAATATAATTGTTAAAAAGAACCCAATCCAGTCAGAAACTGGACTTCTGGCCACTCTAAAGTTAACTTATCATTGCTATTTTCAAAACTACCTTTATGTAATGGAATATATCCTAATTTTTCTCCTCTCAAAAATGTGCAGTTAGGCGATTCCCTTTGATGTACAATAAAAGGTGTGTCATTTGTTTGCATTTCCTTTATAATGATTTTGCAAAATATACATTGCACTGAAAATGGTTCCTCTATGAAATAAAAACCATTCGCTGACAATTCATTTATATTAATCCAAGGTTTGGACCATTTTTTAAATGATTGCAATCTATACTTTTCGTGGATCATTATGTTAAGTTCATTTATATAAATATGCTTCAAAAGTTTGTATATATAACTTGTATTACTGTCAAAAGGCTTTGTAACTAATTCAGTCAAATTTTCAGATGTGTAGATTATATTTGAAGAGAAATCCCATAACGATTTTTTACTGATAATATTTTCAATATCATCGATTCTTTCAGAAACATTCTGCTGAGACATTTCATTGAATAATTTAAATAAATTTTGGTATTTTATAACTAGCGATGGTGAACAATTGAATTGATTTTGATAATCGCTATAAAAATTAATTTTAAATATGTTTTTGTTTATAAATAAAAATTTATATGAAAGTGTGAAAGGAAGAAATTCACTTTAGTTTAATGTATTTTCTTATTTATTCATAAACGCTTTATATGTTTATAAGTAGAAAGTTGGGTTACTATTAAAATGATTGTTTTAAATGAATGAATGCATTGACTAATACTGTAGCTAACAATTTTATAACCAGTGATGGCAAAGGCCCAGGGGATGGCCTGGGCCACAGGCCTCTAAATTTACCCGGGCCTGGGCTTGAGCATGGGCCTGATCCTGGTCCTCTGGCCTCAATCAATTAAAACCCTTAATACTTCACTTTAGCAATTATACGAAACATAAGTCTATTATATAAAATAGTTGTTATTCTGAATCAAAAACTTAGACATAGAATCTGAGTACATAATAGCCTGAATAATATATATTTTTTATATTCGATTACTCCTTTTGGTTGACATCTCCTGCATTTAAGGCCCGTTAAAGGCCCGAGGCCGGCCGCTAACAAAACGGCCTGGTAACCTGCCATAACTGTTAATAACTGCTAACTATTAATTGAGTAATTATCTAAGAATTTTATAAAAATACAATTGTAAAGAGTATTAATGAATTATTTACACATATAAGGCGTGATGCACAAAGTCCGTACGCAGTTTTATGGTTTTTTCAGAGCCCCTCCCCACTCCATGACAGCGTACGACTTTGTACGTACGCATCACCCCTAATTATTTTTAATAGTAAATGAAAGTTTATACTATTAGAGTATGTATTTTCCAGCTTTTTACTCATAAATAGTTAAAGGGTTTAAGAAAAATTTGAATATTTATTAAAACAAAGTGAATTTCTTACATTCAGTCTTTCATATTTTACCTGTTAATTTCGAATAAGTCCTTCATAATAATTGCTAAACTATAAATATCAGCTCTTGTATCGTATTCACTGTCACTCATCACTTCTGGAGATAAATACTTATATTTTGAACTCTCAATTAAATACAAATCTGTCTCTAAATCAGCCACTTTCACAAATGTTTCACTGTTTTTATCAATTTTTAACAATATATTCCATGGATTTAAGTCTCTGTAAGTGATAGGAATGTTTTGATTGTGCAAAACTTTCACAATATTTAGCAATTGACAGAAAATTACATTCGCAATGTAATACCCCAACTCAGTCAGCATTCCATTTGAATAAAACATTGAATCAATTTTTATTTCTTCGATCAGATCATATAATGTTTTATCGCATAGTTCTTTGTGAATAAACAACATTTCCTTTTGGATAATATCCAAAGTTTTCTTACAAAGAGATTTAAGCGACTCGTTATCAGATTTCTTATAAATATTTTTAATAGTATTGCTTAAATTGTTCTCAATTAATATTTTGCAATATATCTTTGGATTATTTAAACAGAAGTAATATATTGTCCAAACAGCCCATAATTGAATAGCAGGTGATTCAAAGCAATTCAGATGAAGTAGAAATTGTGTAAAAGACTTATAAATAATTTCAATTTTATCAGTTGAGTTGAAATTCATGACTGCATCAAAAAGTTTATCTAAAATATCATTGAATTCTATTGAAGCACAAGACCACGAATTAATGCCTGTACTGCATATATTTGCTATAATTCCCACAGAAAAATAGCTGACATTTAATTGCTTTGATTGCATCAAATTCACTAAAATTTTGATGAATTCCTGTTTCATAAATTTGGAACTTAAGTTATAATCTTTAGATATAAAATAAAGGTTTGATACTATCCTCGATTCGATATCATTTTTGCCATCAAATCTATTAAGCACAAGAAAATATAAATCGATTGCTCCTTTGTCTATTAATATTTCTCGATTCTCAGGCAAATCACTCATATACCTGAGTGATATCAACGTAAACCATAAAATATAATCGTTTTCTAATTTATATTGAGAGCGATTTTTAAACATATTTAAATGAGTTTCGATGTAAAAAGGCTTTGCAACGAAATTAGAATTTGCAGAATTTTTAATCATAATATGATTTTTTCCAATAAGTAATACAGCCATAAAATTTATATCCATATCATTAAAGTTTACGAGAGTATCTATTACTAATTGGCAGCATTTAATTCTATCGAATGTGAGATCTTTTTGTACACTACAATTAATATCGTATAGTATTTGCAAGCAGTTTGTCATTAGTTGTTTATTATATGGATATTTATCCATAATTGATAGTGTGATGTTAACCACTTCGTTAAGAGCGTTTTTGTTTATTAAATCACTTAATATATGCTTTAGTAAATTATGTAGACATGCAGTTCCAGACAATTGTATGCTTATATTATTTGAATATTTTCTCAGAGTTATTATAATTATATCAATAAATTCTGATCTTCCAAAACAGTTTGTCCAGTCCAGTGTATAGTTATAAAAATACAACAATGACTGTTGAGCTTTAGAAGGACTTAGTTCATGCAATAAGTCAATAATCAGTGATTCATCTACTTCATCTTTAGTGTCTGTAAAAATTATGGGTGCTAGTTTTAGTCAATAAAGTACCGGAGAACATTTTTTAGGGGGTACAAAGCAATTTATTTTTCAAAAATACCCTGAAAACCGCAGACGGAATATTTAACATAAATATAAAATTAAAGTTTAGAATATTGAACCATATATCAGGAATAGGGGAGTCTTTGCTATAGTAAGAAAGCTGTCAGAAAGCTTTTTACTATAGCAATAGACTCCCCTATTCCTGAGCTATGTATAGAACCTGTTTTATATGGATTATATCCTAATTTCTCTCCTCTCAAAAATTTACAATTAGGTGACAATCTTTCATGTAAAATTAGAGGCGTATCATTGCTCTTCCAATCGCTTATAATTATTTTGCAAAAGTTACACTGCACTGAATCAGGTTTCTCTATGAAATATAGACCATTTGCTGCCAAATCCTTTATATTAATCCAATTCTTTTGCCATTCTTTGAAAGATTCTAATCTATTATTTTCACAATTCATTATGTTATTGTCAATATTACATATAAGTCTTGAAAGTCTATATATATAAGCTGTGTTATTATCACATTGATGTGTAAGCTTTTCTATCAGTTTATCTGTATTTTCGATGTCATTTATAGATAGAAACCACAAATTTTTTTCTTTAAGTATATCTTCAATATCCTGACATCTTTTATTGACATTAATTTGTATCATGCTTTCACTTAATTCATGTAATTTATGATATTTTTCCAAATATAACGACGGGTGGTTTTTGTCTTTGAAATATAATCTAAAATACATTCATTTAATATATTAAAGTAAATGAGTTTTTATTTATAATATGTTTTTAATATAATGTTTGTGCAAAAAATTCTGATGGAAACTTGTTTACTATTTATGTATCATTTTGCTGTTTAAACCCAATTTTTATAATGGCAATTTTTAAATACTGTACTATTTTCAATACCCACATTACGAAAATTTTATAAATTTTTAGCTCATATTGTGTAACAATGGGAGCTTATTGTCTTGAGATGTCTGTCCCCCCCCCCCCAATAATAAAAAAAATATAAAATTTACAACAATGAACTTCATTGTTGGAAAATATTATTTATGAATAGGAAAATTCAAACAATGATATTACAATAATAAAATTATATCTTATGAATAGAGAAATTCGAGTATTGATAATTCTAATAATGATATATTTTTTATAAATAGGAAAAATCAGACAATGATAATACAATAATGAAAATATATTCCAAATACTTTCTCCACTTTTTCCAAACCTCCCCCACCTACCTGCTTCTCTAACCAAATCTCTCTCACACACACACACACACACACACACACACATCTTACTCTTCCCTACTCTCCATTTGTTTATTTCTATCACTTTCACATTATCTAACTAAAAAAATTTTTTCCTTAAATAAAATGTTTTATGATGATACATCTCAGAGTATTAGTGTAAAAATTATTGTTGACAGACAGACATATTGACATCAGTTTATAATTGTAATGTTTAAGAACACAAAATTATCAAAATATTGATAATAGAATTAGTAATTTATATATAAATAATTTAATGGTAATTTTTTTTTTCCTTCTACACATTGGCAATGCTATCAGTTTTATTATTAACCATATATGCAAAAATTATTACTATACCTGTTAGCGTCAATATGAAATAACTCTTTCAAAATAACTCCTAAGCTATAGATATCAGCTCTTGTATCATATTTTTCGCCTATTTCAGGTGCTAAATATTCGGGCCGACCTTTACTACTACCTATTAGTTTATTCGCAAAGTGAAGACCAGTCAAACCAAAATCTGCTATTTTTACAATTCGTTGTCTATTGGTATTAATATATATCATTATATTCCATGGATTTAGATCTCTGTGAATAACAGGTTTTTTCAATTTATGCAAAAAGTTAACACCGTTTAATATCTGAATAAACAATTCTGTTGATATATAAAACCCTAATTCGGTCAATAAATTGCTTGAATAAAAGTCTGAATAAATGGACATTTCCTTCATTAAATCAAATAATGATTTATCACATAATTTCATACGAATAAATAAAATATAATTCTTTGTATAAATCTTCTTTTCATTCTCAGAAGTGAAATCGTTTTCAAGCCAAATATCATAATATTGAATTAAATTATCATTATTACCATGATACACAAAAGTGGAAGCTTCTATTTCATTTATAAACTCTCTTTCATCCTCAGCGTTGAATTTAATTTTTTTAATGGCAAATTTGAAATTGCTCTCGATATGAGTTGCTTTAAACACCTGTCCATAACCACCTTCTCCAAGTTCTATAATTTGTGTGAAGCTATTATCAAATAATCCATTGTAAACCATTACATCTTTAAATTGTATCACTCTATTTTTAATAGCTCTGTAATTTACTTGTGTATAATATTCAAAAATTTCATCAAATGATTTAAATTTATCAATACATTCTTTTGGCTCAGTTATCACTTTTTCTCCACACATTCCCCAAATATATAATTTACCATTTTCTGAAAGTGCAGCTGAAATGTCATATTCAAAATGTGAAGCGATTTCAATAATTTTTTCTGTATCTTTAAACTTTATTGGATTTGAGCCACGTTTTCTCTCATTTCTTCCTAATTGACCATGTTCATTTAATCCAAACGTATAAAGATATCCATTGCATGATAAAAATAAACTATGTTTACGGCCACAACTTATGCTTTTAATAATTATATCTTTGAAGTCAAGTATTTGTGGTGAATTAAATTTGTTTGTTATTTTCAGTTTAATATTTCCTAATTGTTCAACGTTATTATTACCCCACCCATAAACTCGACCGGTTTCTGTTAAGGCAAATGACTGGTTCAGACCACATGAAATTAATATGACTTTTTCATAAGCTAAGGCTTGCAATTTTTTTGGTATTGGAACACATTCTTCATTACTTTCTATTCCTAACTGTCCAAACTCATTTTTACCCCAGGCGTAGACTTCTCCGTCTCTTGTCAATGCAATAGCATAACTATTACCACAACAAATATCAACAACGCATTTATCATTTAAAAACATATTAATTACAGGTTTATATTCTCTGCCATCATTTAAACCATTCCCTAATACTCCCCAATAGTTTATACCCCAGGAATATACTTTTCCATCAAATGTACGCGCAAATGAATATGATGGACCACTCTTAATATCGACAATGTTTTTATTACATAACACATCAACCTTCAAATCTTCAATCAATAAACTAACTTCTTTGTCATCACTACTCAACCCTATCACTGATACGTTTAGTGGTTTAAAAGATATTTTATCCAATTCATATACATTATCATCATTTGTTATTATTATTACGCTTCTAAATGAAGCAAAAGTTAATTTAATATTTTCCCCAAAATATTGGTTTAATTTAAATGATATATGACTTGTCGTTTTATTTTCCATAATGGTTTTTGTTTAGAAACTGAATTTATAATGAAAATAATAATATATTATTTAATTAGAATTAATTTAACTTAACATTAAATTAATTATAGCTTTCAAACTGAACAGGAATGACCGGGGTAGCACTGGAATCAACCTTTGTATCCTGGCCGAAAAGATGTTGCTTTCAGTGTATGTTCAGGAAAAGAATATATCAAATTTTTAAAAAGTTCATTTTTAGGCTTTCAGGATATTACATAATATTTTCCCGTAAGAAAGGACAGTAAAAACTTGAAAAATATAATGTAAATCAACCAAATACTCAAAGAATTGTTGTCAACGTAATTGATTATATGATAATAATTTTGTTAATAAAATAATAATTTAATCGTTATCTTAATTATTTTTCTTAAACTTTGACACTCAAACATAGATTAACTATCGAATTACAATTGATAATAAAGTATAACAAAGCTATATATTTAACTAATTGCAGGCATGCGTATCGTAGATAAAACAAAATAATATAATATTTTTTATGAAAATAAAATTAGAAAAACTATGAGTTTTTTATAAGCTCAATATCTGTTTTTATGTAAGATTTGGTGTAAGACTAACTATTTTTTCACTAATTGTTTTCAAACATAATTTATGCATTTTTATTAATAAGTACATAAATTATCTATTGATTTAAATTGAATAGCCATACGCTTTACATTTCAAATCCTGTAATACCTGCTCAAAAACATAATTTATTAAATATATTGATGGAAATATTTATGTATTGAGCTGAGGAGACGTTTGCTCATCAGCTTCTATGCTAGCTACGCAACAAATGAAACCGATGACTTTGTAGACAAAGTGCCAGAAAGGAAATAAAAATAAACGTACGTAGTAGAGATCTCAAAATAAAACTTGCACCCGAGGGTTTTGCGGGGATCCGCGGGTGCGGGTTTAAAAAATTTAAAATTACAAACCCGCAACCAGCATTTAATGGCAGAAATTCGATTAATATGATAAATTTTACTTTTAAAATTATATTTTATTGCAAAGATCAAAGAATAGATAGTTAATTTTGATAAAAGGAAGTGTTTTATATCATTAAATTTCAACTGAATTAACGAAATTTATTGATATTTGTAGGGATTTGAAAATTTTGCAAATTTCTGCAGGTTTTGTGAGTTTTGCTGGTCCGTTTTGAAAATTTTGCGCGTGCGGGGGGATGCGGGGGGTGCGGGGGATGCAGGGGTGCGGGTTTGAAAAATTCCCAAGATTTAGACCTCTAGTACGTAGTATATGAATTTTATAGTTATCCTGCTATTATGATTTTGAAATAAATACATTTAGTATATACGGATACTTTTCTTTTTCTACTGTACGGTTCCCACCCTTAATTACATAATAAATAAATTAAGTCAGAGGGAGAGTAACGTTGCACTATGGCTTCTACTTTCACGATTGTGGGGCTCTTGTATTTCATATGAGTTGGCTGATGGAAAAGTTTTCAAATTATAAGTTAAATAAAAAACTTACCCGAAATGATTAAAATGAGCCGTAAACTTTTTCCCTTATTTAAAAATATTTTCACAAATTTTATAAAATAATTAGTAAATGGATTCACTAAATGTTGAAAATAATATATTATTTATCTTCTTATCAGGAAATATATATCTATTGCACTGTAAAAATTTCTATTGACAATAATTGCATATAAAATGTTTTTTATATGTGTATTATTTCTATGGAGATATTCTTATTATCTAATCTTTAACAAGTAAAAGTATACAGTTTATGACTGTTTACAAAAGCGTGATCCTTCCCATAGTAATCTTCATGTATAACAATAATAAATATAAGTTCTTTGGTATCGCTATTTTACTCACTGACGTAACTAGCATTTGAGCCGAGGGCGCACAGTTTTCTCAAATCATATTAAAACTTAATTAATCCCATAAAAGAATTAGAAAATAGTATTTTTATGCTTTAATTATAGATAATTTTTTAAAATAAAGATTTTATGGGTCTATAAGCTGTAAAACACCCAATAATTCACTAATAAACACAATATGTTAAGTTTTATGGGCTTATCTCAAAAGTTTTAGATTTGTGCTCAAGTTTTCAGATAACTTTTCATCTATTAATACAGATAACAGATTCGAAGCCTTTTCTACGAGTGCTTCAAAGATGTCTTTCCTGGACAATCAGACTTCTGATGACCCTTTTGCTGATAATGATGACTTTCCAACAGTTGGTTATCCGGTGAGAGTATTAGAATTTGCTGAGATTTTATATGGAGTAGTATTTCTTGTAGGTCTGTTTGGAAATTCATTAGTAATTTACGTAGTGCTAAGATTTTCGAAAATGTGAACGGTAACTAGCGTTGCCAACCGTACCGGAATGACCGGGACAGTACCGGAATCGACCTCTCTGTCCCGGAATAGATAGATATAATTTTTAGAGATGTGATGCTTAGAATATATGAGTCCCGGGATGTCCCGGAAAAAATTGATAAATATGCTGAAAATCAAGGAATTACATACATGAGAGTTGGCAACGCTAACGGTAACAAACATGTATATATTGAATTTGGCGGTCGCGGACTTAATGTTTGTGATTGGTCTGCCATTTCTTATATTGACAATTATATATAAATATTGGTCATTCGGACGTCTAATGTGCAAGTTTTATATGACGAGCACAAGTATAATTCAATTTACGAGCAGTTTATTACTCACTGCTATGATTGCTGACCAAGACGTTGCTTTATGTCATCCCATTTCTACACCAAGATATAGGAAGCCTATTATTGCAATATTTATTTGTTTGATTATTTGGATTGTAAGTCACTTAATAATATTTATGTGTAATTGAAATTTCCCTTAAATTGAAAGTTGTTTCCGTTATATCAACAAAAGTAATAAACATTAGGACTAAAAGAAACATTTTGTATAATTTAATTCAATTCAATTCATTACCAGTAAGTAATGCTGAGCAAACGGACCTTCAGACCCGGACCTCGGACCTCAGGTCCGACTCAGGTCCGTGTCCTTAATTTTTAAGAGGTCCGGGTCCAGGTCCGGGTCCGGGTCCGTGCACGGACCTCTCGGACCCGGACCTGCTCAGCATTACCATTAAGATTAACTGAGAGAATCTTCTTATTTTATATTAATTTAGTTTGAAGCTGATATTTATATGTCAGCATTTTATTAAAGTAAAAAATTAAAAATAAATTTTTTAAAAATTTAAAATGCATTAAATCATTACAGGTATCCGGATTGTTAATGACACCAATATACTTCTACGCTAACACATACGAGCTTCCTACCACTATCAGCTGTAATATATTTTTTCCAGAAAGTGATTTACTTAGTGGAGAGAAATTATTTACTTTATATACGTTTACATTTGGATTTTTTATTCCATTTCTACTAATTTTGTTCTTTATTTTTTCAATCATTTGTAAATTAATAATAATTAGACCTCAAAACCGATTTATAAACGAGAGAAGTTTGCAAAGAAAAGTAATTAAACTGGTGCTTATTGTTATCTTTGTGTATTTGATATGTTCGTTGCCTTATTGGTTGGCTCAGTTTTACATAACTTTTTTGCCACCGTCTCCTGGTCACAGATATTCAGAAGAGAGCTTCACTTTTATTTTATTATCATGTTGTCTGTCATACGCTAACTCAGGTATATATTATATAAATTGTATGTTTTTCAATATAAATCATTTATTTTAATTTTTATTTACATCAGCTCTCAATCCAATAATTTATGGTAAGATTTTAACAGTACTTTCTATTCTAATGGAGAAATAAATTGATTGTCAATTTTAATTGTTTTCTCATTTTATTTAATCAATTATTTAAAGCTATTTTCAGCGAAAATTTCAGAAAATGTTTTGTTAAAGCGTTTACTTGTGCTGAGAGTCATGAAGTGAATGCTCAGCTACAGGTTGAGGACAATGTATTTCCAAATGAAACTCATGAGACAACTGGTAGAAGAGGGAAAAGCAATGACCAGAGGAGAGAAACAATGGTAAAAATGAAAATCGTATAGAACAAGAACTTCCCATTTTTTCAATATTTACATAAATAATGTTTCAATATATTTAATTATATATTAATGGAAAAATTTAAGTAAACATTAATTATAATAAAATTATTTTATATGAAATAAATTACATCATTTAAAAAGTTACAGTTTTTCAAATGAATAGCATTTCAAGATAGACATGGGCTCTGATAGCAATATTATAATTACAGTAGTATTATATTGAATTTGAGTTTCAATTATTTTAAAAATCACAGACAAGATTACAAAAATTTTTACAGAATATGCAATTTTTTTTGATAAAGTAAAGGAATGTCATGATTAGACCTGCTTAGAGCTGAGGATTTACAAAATTTTTATTCTCAGTCCCATCAAAAGTAAAAATATTAAACCCAGTCCCATCCCAATCCCATTTCAGTCTCATACCAATTTATTTAATAGACAAGCGAATGCATATATTTAAATTTTTAGGTTAAAGGTAATTAGTTTAAATTTTAATCATTAAATTAGATAAATTTCCTGCATAAGTAATAATATAGCTAACAAATTTACAATAATTAGAAGCATATATTGTATTTTTTGATTAGTATTCGCTCTTTCGGTAAACATTTTAATTGTTTTATCATTAATAAAACTGTTGTTCACATAAAGCATTTTAATATTATGACTCTTTTTTAATAAGTCACAAATTCCCGAATCAGTTATATAGCTTGAATTTAGGTGAATCGTAGTTAGTTTTTGCATCTTTGATAAATTATTTAACACTTTATCACTTATATAATAGTTTAGACACCGAAAACATTTCACATGAGGTAAATTTAAGTCAATTCCATTCAAATGCTCATCATTTAAACCATATATTAGTAAATCTATATATTTTTAATTTTTACAATTTCTAAAAGAGATAATATTTCCAATCATTTTATTTTTAATATAAGAAAGAATTTTAAGTTTTTCTAAACTATGAAAAGCACCAAAAACTTCAAATATAGTTTGGTTTGCATTAAATTTTTCAAATATAATCGAAATATGCCTTATTTTTAAATGTGTTTAAATTAAAAATATATGATTATAATGTATAGAATAGATGTTCACAAAATAAATTCACTCTTTTAATAAATTATTAAATATTTAATTCAATTATTAATCAATTTAATTATTCTTTTTTGTCCAAAATGATATACTGTCTCAAACTTATTCTCATTTATGATAAATTAATTTTACTTTAATACAAAAAAATAATGGCTGACAAGAAATTTATCATAAGTATTGTTTAATTTTATTATTGTATTTATATTATCATTAATATAATTATATTTTTATAACAATAGTGTTACAGTCAGACTCCTATAAAGTGACACTGTCGGGAACTCAAAATTCTTGTGGAACTTTAGAGAATGTGACTTTATAGGAGTATTTTTTAAATGATTATTTTGCATAAATGCAACTTTGTAGTTATTTAATGAAATTTTAGTATAAATCATATCTGCACAAGGCATATAGTTGAATAGGGGTAGAACCCCCCCCCCCCCAAAAGATTTTAAAAATCAAAATTTTTGTCACTTTTTGGCGGGAAAAGGCCTTTTGAGAAAAACTGTCTCAGAAAATCGGCGAGTTTTAACCCCTTCCCTTAGATTTTTAACAAGTCCTGAAATGAATCCCCCACCAACAGTCCGGATCTTGTTCAAGTATGGTATAAATAGCAATTTTAAAGTATAATATAGCTCCACTGAAGTTTTCTATTAATTATTTTATATTAATTTATTAAAATAGTTTAATAAAATGCAAAATAAACATTTGAATTGCATTTTTAAAAAAATTTTATTGCGAAAGTCACTACATAGAAATAGATGATATATAAGCTTGTTTGTTTCATTTAATTCAACTTTTATCTTTGGAATATTAAAATTATTTAATCTTTTGCTTAATTTTAAGAAAAGGATGCTGTACTCCTTTTTTGCCAAATTTAAATGTGACTTTAGAGGATACTTTTACAAGCATATGTTTAAATCATACCTGGACAAGCTCAGGACCTTTGGGGGGAGGGGGGGGGGGGGGTTCATTTCTAGATTCTTTGAAAATCTAGGGGGGTCAAAACTGCGGTTTTGAAACACAATTTTTTCTCAAAACGCGATTTCCCGCCAAAAATTTATTGATATTTTTTTTCAATTCGAATTAATTATATTTAATTAACTTTAAACTTACAATAATACCTG
>JAQGCH010000862.1:0-19042 GCA_034699485.1 Nanhermannia elegantula | reverse complement strand
CATACGTAGTACTTATAAGGAGACAATAAGGACTCCTTCACTGTTCGAGAACATCCTTAAACCGGTTTCATCCTTAAGGAAGGACGTACTCGAACATAGTATAAGTCAAAAAATATAATCTGATAAATATTAGTAAAGGGCATATCAAAAGCCATATTCTCAAAGTTTTCGAATGATTCAATGGTAGGCTACGTTCAACAGAATTTTAAAATTTTTATCACCTAGTGTTGAATAAATTTAGCATGCTAAGTGAGATTCATGTGACTCAAATTTTCAATGGGATGGGATGGGAGTGGGTTTCATTACTAATATATAGTATTAACCTTACTTTATAACTTTTAATTATTGTTTAGTATTTTTTTAAATTTTCTATGAAATGCCTTCGACGTGTCATTTTTGGAGAACATCCGAAAGGTGTCCACGCTCTAAGTTGACCATACCTTTTGCTCCCATTTTTCTTAAATAGGCTCTTAATTATGTTGATTGAGATGAAATTTGATTTTCCATTCATTATATAAGTTGAGATAATTTTCTGAATATAAGGATAACTCAATTCCCAAAACATTACTACTTGACAAATGAGCATTAAATAAGTAAATAACCTAAACGCTAATCGGGTATCAGAAAGTGAAACATCTTTAACACTATCAAAATTATCGTCTTTTTCCAAAATCTCATTCAAAACGCTAAACAAATCGGGCGAATAATACCTCACATTATTGTATAATAGCGTGTATGTCATTATTATAAAATTCACTTTAAATTGACTCCAATGATACAGAATTCCTGTTTCGTACAAAATCATTGATCTATTCAAATAAATTAAATTAAATAAATCTTGAATTAAATATGAAACATGAATATTACATATTATCAGCCAATTGGATATCTTTAAAATGAGAGCCAAAACAAATTGGTGTCAATAAAACGGGAAAATATGATTGCCTTCCGATATAAACTCTTAAATTCCTCTTAAGAAATCCAAAAACCCATTGCATTGAGAATTCATCTTCAAGAAAAGCTGAATTCTCAGCAATACTTTTTAGAGTAATAGGAGAGAGAAGTAGGTCTGCATTATTCAGATTTAAAATTTGTGTCCTATCTGTTAATTTAGTAAATTTTTCACCTAATGCACAATTATTTTGATAACTTTCTCTTTTCAACATTTCAAAGTCAGGTTTATCTAAAACACGAGGAATCATGTTTTGATCCAATATTTCTTTGATATTATTAACCCTTCTCTCCGGTACTCTAACTATGTTAGAAAGCAATTGATTTCTTAAAATTTCGAGAATAGGTATGATTGAAATGAGCCAAAAAAGGTAAGAAATTGTGAATAACTTTTTTTTGTCTCCTTTTCCTAATAGAGTTTGACTTAAAATCCATATTATATTCAAGTTTGTAATTATGAACTGTTTGATGGTGTGATTATTTTGAGTTTTGGACAGTTGTATCGATGAAATTAAAGCTATTGTTAAAACAAACGCTAATAATGTGAGCCAAACATCAATATTATAAGATTGAAAAATAAAGAGCGAAGAAAATTTAGGAATTTTAATAATTGAAGTTAAAATCGACATTTGATTGGAGATGAATAGAGGTCTGACACAAGTTATGTTTGGTTTGTTAATCATATCCCAGTAATTAGTGGGCGCGTTATCTATTGAATCGATTCTGTTATTCTGCATAAAACTTATTGTCGAAGAATCTTTATTAATCACATATAAATGGATCCTATTTTTAAAAGAAAAAACCATTTTTAAAACCAAATAACACATGTTTATAAAAATCTAAAACAAAAATTTAATTTATTTGAATTTGGATCTCATTTGATAAGAAAAACAATTTTTGTATTTCAATTAACATGAACTTTACTTTTTGCCAAGTTTTTGACCTAATATTTGCATTATTGGCACTCCTAATGACGCAAAATACGCATTGTTCTCAAACTTGTAGTAATGATACTATAATTATATAAAAGTTTCATTTAATTAATTGATAACTCAATTACTATACTGTACTTACAGTGTCATCTTCTGCCACAATAGTAGTTAATGAGTTATTTTGATCTGTATTCCAGTGACAGCTATGAATAGAATTGCAGTCAAAGACAGACATATTAATACCATTGGTATATCTTTGCCAATACGGCCAATTCATCAAAACCGCTATTTCAAGATTGAGATAATCTAAGAAAAGCATTGCTACACTTGGACATAAAGTCTTTAGTTAATGCTCAAAATAAATTTTAGCTTCTTTAACACAAAAACTTATTTGAGTATTTTGATATGTTTTTGCTATATTTCTATAAATAATTTCCAAATGACATTATCTTTAAAGACTCATAACTATTATAATGTTTACTCAACTATCGATTTGAAAGCAATTAATTTTACTCTAAAGTAATGTTTGCAAAACATATTTCAATTACTCTCATAATTACAGTAATCAAAGACTCAGATAAATCTATAATAATAATTATCTTTATATTAATGATATTGTATGAAAATTTTTATGAATATCTTTTCTGTGAAATCATGATTTTGTTATCAAAACTTTTAGAATATTTAAGAAAACCATTCAAAAGTCTGAAAGAAAGACTGTTGAGAATGGCATACATTAAATATGTAGTTATAAACATCATTATGTGCATCATATACTCATTTGTCATAAACAGTGTAACCAAAACACTTCAACTTTATTTTAATTAATAATAAATACATTAATTTCAATGAATACAGAAATAAACTGTATTTTTAAAACTTCTATAAAAACTTCACCAAATTTATAAGCACAGCCTTATGGGTGGGCTATAGACCACCCCAAACATTTTTGAACATTTTGGTGTAGGTCTGTAGCAATTTTTTAAAAATTGGCCCTTCTCATATTTTTCTAATGCATAATCCTAACTCAAAATCCTGGTTACGGTGCTATTTATTCAAACCTTCACTCAAACCAATGAAATGCTTTTCAGATAAATGTTTAACAGAAATAAATAATACTCTCAAAGAGTTTCATAAACTTTAAGCAAAAAGTTAAGTAAAAATATTTATACTTTAAAACCAAGTCTTGTTCATTGAGATTAAACAAAAAATAAAGTTAGTAACTAATGATTGAATCACAATGTGTTTGTTTTATGAATTGTATACTCTTCTTCTTCTTCATCAATAACAGACATCTTTGTTGGCTTCACATCGCTATCATTAACACAATTAACTCTTTTATTGTTAAAACTGTAAGCGTTATTAATAACAACTTTTTGAAGAAGGGATTTATTACGTTTGTCCTTCATCTTAATTTCAGTTAACCTTTGCATGGCTTCGATGCCATCCATTCTATCCCTTATTAATTCAATCTTAAGCTTTTTTCTAATAAATCGACAAAAAATGATAAAATTATGAGCAAATAAATATTTACAACATTAGAGATAAATACCTGAGTCTTATGTTATAAATTTCAATCAAAAGCCAACCAAAAACAATCAATAAAAATACACTAATAGCAAAACCGATAGCTATCCGATAAAATATTGCATATGTTCTCCACTGAGAAATATATGAATTAAGTGCATCTGAGTTGTTATCCATAGTAGTTTGTCAACAAAATATTTTTCTTAATTCAAGCCATTTGTGGTTAAAATGTTTGACGTCAATTAAATAACTCTAAAAACTTAATATACTGTAAATATATTTATCTCTCTATTGAGTCAACTGATAATGACTTCTAGTTTTTCTGCTCATATGATACGTGATATAACTATTATAGCACTTAAGATTAAATTATAGCTAACAATAAAGTATAAGATAACTTGTTTGAGTGTAAAAACTGTTCAAATATTGGGGATTTTTCGGTTATGTAATTAATTAAAACTCATTTAGCATTAAAATGTTAATATTCAATACAAGTCGGCTAATAATGAGAAAGTTTGCTTAATTTCTATTACTAACCGGTGTTATGCAAAAACTACTATTAAGCTTGCGCTCCGTCAAAGAGTGCTAACATAGCAAAGGTGAAACTTATAAATTGTCTTATCATATCTTAGAATCGGAAAATACTTCAAACAAACACTCTTATGATTTAATACTTCCTTAAAAAGCGATTGTGTGCAAAATTTCCATAATATGGTAAAATTCATTGTAACGAATATCACTACGAATTGAAGTACAACAGACAATACTGTATCATACAGTATATTAAGACCAAATACTCAATAATCAGTATTTAATTTAATTGAATTTTATTTAAATATTTGGGAAATAAATATTAATCATAAAGATATTGTTGAAATTACCCTTTTCCCTCATAAAAAGCGAGGGCAATTATTTCTCCCAGATTTCTCCTAGTTTAAATTCATGCACGCTTTTGGCTGACTCTCCATCCCTTCAAATTTTCAATAGGAAATATGTGGACCACTCTTAAGCATTTTGGTTGGTATTAGAAAAAGTTTTATAATATAATTTTATTATCAATTTTAAAGAATCCAAAATAGGAAAAAGTGAGGGAATTGGGCGCAATAGAATTGGGGATATTCTAATGTGCCAAAATTTTATAAATTGTCGAGATTTCAGCTAGATTGTCCACATTTTGTTATTTTAAAAAACCAAGTGTTTGTTGGTTGTCTCAAGAGTGCCAGAAGGAGGTCCTGGCGGTTCGCCTCAAATTGAGATCACATTCGATTCGATGGCTTCAGAATCGCAAAACCATTGGAAACTTTAATCCTAAACATATTTCTAGACAAACATTTGAGGCCATCTATTATAATACCCTTATTTGTTGTGTTGGTTACTGATTCCCATTTGGTATCAATGAAGTTCAATTTTTCAAATCAATGTTAAAAATAATTAAAATTCTTAATCTCTAAAGCTTTAAAGGAATCGCTTCAATAACTAATCTGTGAATCATTTGTCTGTTGCGTTATTCGTAACTAAAACTGAATCAACAGAACCCTCGACCGTATGCGGACAATAATTATCATAAGTTTTGCAGATATTCAGTGCAGTAGCTGTTGTCTATATTTTAAAAATAAATTTTATTTGTTTGATAAAAAATTTATAGGTTTTAAATTCAAATACAATTTACATTTTTTACATTAATAATGAGAACTTTAATAGTAAACGAAGCCTCGTCTTCATCATTCGGGTTCTTAAATGTTAAACTATAAACTCCCGCGTGTTTTTTTTGAACTGATTGAATCCATAAAATAGCTTTATTTCCATCTCTTATTAGTGTAATTCCATCTGATGCCTCATTAATTGGTTTTCCATTTAGTTTCCATTGATATTCAGGCACTTCATTTCCAGATATTTGAACCTCATATCTCATTGGTTTCCCAGCAATCATATCTTTGTCAACAGGATTTGCATTTAAAATATTAAAGGAAGCATTTTTTGGCCTAATAATTGTCAGTTGACTTGGCTTTAAATAGAAGATTAAAAGATAATTAGCTTTTTATAATAAATAATAAAAGTTATTTAAAACTTTTCAAATCTATTCTTTAGGAATAATTTCATATCTGTTTTGTTCATTTACAAAAATTTTAAATGTTATCCCTGTAAAAATTTCACTAGTTTAACATGGGCTTCAATGAGATCTCCTCTCATTAGGGAGTTGAAGAAAATATTTTTTTTAAAGAATTTATAAAATAACGTTTTATTGCTTTCGAAAAATTCGATTGATATAAAACAAAATTCAATGTTTGCACTCAATAAAATTAATAGACGAATCACAACCGTAACCAGAGGGGGGCTATAGTCCCCTAAAGATTTCAAATTGCCATATTTGAATTAAAATTCTAATTACTTTTGTTAGTAATTCGTTAATTTTGTTACTAAAAATCATTGTTAGAGTAAAATTATATTATTTAAAATGTTTTACTTAATAAATCTTGACCTTAACAGACAATTTTTATGATTTAGTCCCTCATAACCAAAAAATTCTGGTTACAGTATTAACACGAATAGGAAAAAAAATTATATCAGAATTGAATTTCAAGGATTAATGATTTGTGAAAATCTGATTCCATTATAAAATTTGAACACGTATTACAAGAATTTTAATTAAAAATTAATTAAAATTTTGTATAATTATCAAAGTATAATACCTTTGAAGGTTTGCCTCTTCCCACTCCATTAATAGCGGAAACTCTAAACTCGTAAACGTTTCCGACTTTAAGTTTATCAACAGTTGCCTTCAGTTCTGTACTAATAATACCACTCGAATACCAAACGCCATTCGGTGGCTCTTTCTGTTCAACGAAATAAGAAACAACAGGACTTCCGTTATCTCTTTTGGGTTTATTCCATTCCAATACAGCCAAACCTCTGTCCTCAACAACTCGTAAATTCTGTGGCTTTGAAGGCAAACCTCTGTACACAACTGTTTCTTTCAAGACTAACGGGTCAGAAATGCCGTATTTATTAATAGCTCTGACTCTAAATTTATAACTTTGTCCTGCAATTAGATATCCGATAGTTTTCTTCGTTTTTGTTGTATTGATTGCAATAACCCATAAATCATTTTCAAGTTTATCGATTGTGTATGAGATCGATTTTGCGCCACCAGTTTCTTCAGGTGGTGACCAATTCAACGTGACTGTGTTTGGTGTGATTGAAGATGCAATTAATGGACCGATTGGTGGCGAGGGTCTGTCTAATACTTCAATCTCAAAGTTAACACTATCGATACCTTAAATAATATAATATCGACAAAAAGGTTGAATTTATCTAAACAATAGTTATTTTATAAAATTTTAAACACATTTTTGTATTAAATATCATATTAAATTTGATCACAAAGTGTATCTAGCATACATGCGCTATGTCCGGATCTTTGGGTGGGGTGAGCTTCCAGAAATTCTTAAAATTTTCAGGGAGGGGGTCTAAAACTCGTCGGTTTTCTAAGACAATTCATTTTCGAGACCGCGTTTAGGGTAAAATTTTAATCAAATCTCAATTTTTAATCTAAATCAAAGATGGGACAAAGGGGACAAACATCAAAGGGGTCCAAGGGAGTCACCCTAGGCAAACCCCTACCTTGCGCATGTATGGTGTCAAGACTTGGCTCTTATTTGTACCGAATAAGAATTTAAAATTATTTAAGCTGACACATTGCAATACAGTTAATTGTAATATTTAATATTGATTTGAATGCACTTAAGTTAAGCCATAGTTAAACTTTATAACGATTTATCACTTGTTTCGAGAAAAATGATAATCATAAATAGTTTTTAAATTTAATTATTTGCTAATTTTATATTATTTTTCTAATAGGTTTTATGGTCTCTTTGAAAAACAGTGTTTAACATTAGTTACTTGCATACTAAAAGAGGTCCAATAAAGTTGAATAATAAAACATCAAATTAAAAATACTTTATTTGAAATAAACTTCGTTATCAGTTGATTCAAAACTTAATTCTCGAATACACTGCCGAAAAAAGAAATTAATGGCTCATTTCAAACCTTGAGAATTAGTGGCGACCATAGTGTAAATTCCTTTATCAACAGCACGCGAAGCATTTGTTATCACAAATGTTTGAAAGGGCTTAATCCTATCAGTTTGATTGACCCTTTCAACAGACTTATAATATTCAATGGTTGGCTCCGGATATCCTGAATAAGACAGTTCAAACCTAATTGTATCTCCACTTACAACAGTTACATTTTTGAGTTGCTCTTTCATCAAAACAGGTGGACTACATGGGGGCAGATTTTTAGATGATTTCATCAATTGTAGCAGCAATACTGGCGCGTCTGTTGCTGATTCACATTCAATATTGTCAGGCGCTTTTAGATTAGTGCTTATAAGTTCTCCAGTTTGAGATCCGGGCCGTGGAGGAGAAAGAATTGGTATATATACTGACGAACAACTTATAATCTCATTAATTGTTATGATTATTAACGTTGGAATTGATTTGCTTAATGTCGAGATTGGTTTCATTATCGAACTTGTCTTTGGGTTAATAAATATGTATTTTTAATCCTTAACAAGAATATTCTCAATCAAAACTCACCTCTTTTAGGAATATTTGTTGTGCAATAAATTAATTACATGTAAATTAAATTATATTGTAATAGTTCTGCAGTAGATATCACTTATATCTGATTTATAATACAGATGTCAAGTAATTTGATAGCAATATATCGAAACTTTATTAACAGTAAAACTTTTTGAAGGATAAGTAACTATTTTGCTCTTTTATTGTTTGAGACAATTATTACGAGTTTAGAATATTAAGTAAACTACAGTTGAAGTCAAACGGATTCAGTTTTGTTGAACTAATTTTAATATTGAGTTAAAAATAGCTTTTTTTTACAGAATTCCAAATGTAAACTGGAATTAATTAAAAATTATATTAATTTTCATAAACATTTACCTTTTAAAGACATTATACAATTAGTTGTCATTCTTGAGAATCAATGTCTTCTTTCTAAGTCAAAAAAACTTACCTTTGATTTGATGTAAACATATTAAAAATGCTATTAAGCAGTTATAAACTGCATATAAATGAGCACTCAATGACTGGATTGACTGCTGGTATACGTCAGTAATACAAAAACTGAATTACATATCGCGATAATATCCTTATAAAATGGAATTTGAATAGTATTTGTATAGTTAGCACACATTATATAAAATAAAGAAAACTTTCGCTGCATTTGATTTCCTTAAAGCAATTATGATTTCCTGAGGTAATGATTTCCTGAGGTAATGGTTTCCCTAAATGTGTGAAATCCTAATGATTGGACACATCATCTCTCCTAATGATTGGTAACTAATCCTTAATCCTGTAAAGCATTGAACCAAAGCTCTCCTCCAGAGTTGGGGTCATCTTTGGCTCCGCTTGAGCGCAATCCTAACGCTTCCTTAATATCCTCTTAAATGCTTTCCTCATCGGCTGAAGGCATGCATGGCATCAAATCCTATATTAAAATCCTTTCCATTAATTAAAGCACTTTTCCTCTTGAGGTTTGCAAATGCACACAAAAATTGGTTTATTGTTATTAAATATTAAAAGTCACTGTTTTTCAATCAAATAATGGTCACAAATGTGGATCCGGCTCTTGAAGATTGAAAATATAAGTCATTTTTCAAAAACTTGATCCTTATTTGTATAGTTATTTGTGTTTAAAAAAAGCTTAAATTTTTGGGACATTTACAACACATCCGCACATCCGTTAAATACTTAAGTTTAGGGAATCCGAAGATTTCTCTTTTCAATTGAATGTTTTGTCACATTTAAAAAGATAGAGAAAAAAATAATAATTAAAAGAGAAAATAGCGGTTAATAATTAGTTACAGAACAACATCAATGGGTATTTCGTGTATAATATAAATATAATTAAATATATTCTAAATGAATATATATTTAGTTTTAAAGTTCATGTGAAATATTTAGTTAATGAAGAAAATAAATGAAAACTTTTTCTTTTAAATGCCAAAAAAATTAAAAAAAACTCGAAAGAAATCGAAAAACAGCAGAAAATTAAAGTTAAAAAATGATTAATTTTTTCTAATAATGTTTGTTGTTATCTATAGTTTTTTTATTGCTTTTTGGCTGATATACCGATCATCAGTTTGTGAGACATCAAATTCATCAAAAATTTTCTCTTCATTTCTTCTCTCCTTTTGTATTATATTTGTTGCGACACAAAAAGCGGGTTAAAAAAGTGATTATTTTGAAAGAGATCGCGATCGTGAACGCGAACGAGATCTCGAACGGGAACGAGACGGAGATCGGGAATGATTGCGCGCTGGACTATAAGTGGGCGAACCGCGGGTTCTTCGTGGCGGCGAATATGAGCGCGAACGAGAGCGAGAACGTCCACCACTACTGCCGCCATAGTCTTCACGGACTCGAATATATGCCACTTCGCCCTTATTGTGATTAATTAAGAAAATTAAGAATTAATTACATGATTAAAGTCTAGTTTAGGACCTAATGACTGAAAAAATAGATAGAAATGGAAAAAAGAAATACTTCATGAGATCTGAATCGCGAGTCGTCTAACTTTTTGACCGCATATTTCATGTCTTCGTATCTCAAGAACTCTACGACACCACTGCCATCCTTAAAGACATCTGCATAACACACATCTCCTGCTTCTCTCATATGATCCTTTAAGTCCTGCCACGAACCGGTCGGAGGCAAACC
Organism: Nanhermannia elegantula; assembly: GCA_034699485.1. Classification (NCBI taxonomy): domain Eukaryota; kingdom Metazoa; phylum Arthropoda; class Arachnida; order Sarcoptiformes; family Nanhermanniidae; genus Nanhermannia; species Nanhermannia elegantula. The sequence goes on along the minus strand of JAQGCH010000862.1, from coordinate 8,892 downwards.
TTAACGCAATATAATTATTAAAATAGAAGATAATTATTAATAAGACAATAGAACCATTACCTGAAACAGTTACTCTATATTGAGACCTACGAGCGGGCGGTCCTCTGCCTCGACCACCACTGCCGCCACCGCCACCGCCACCGCCGTCTCGTCCACTTGAGCCTCCGCTACCACTTCTCCCCCCCGAAGTGAATGCCCCGCCCGGACCTCTCTCTTTACCTCTCGGGAACTCTACTCTTAATTTGTATCCGTCGTAGTCATAGCCGTCTCGCGAATGAACCGCGTCTTCAGCGTCTCTAACAATACAAATACAAACAAAATTAATTAAAAAATAATATAAAATAAAGCGAAAAAACAAAATAAAACAACAAAAACAATAGTAAGGTATCGCATAAACACTTGAACATAAGAAACGTAATAAAAAACTTCAATTTCAGCAAAAAAGTGACCAAAAAATGTGGAAAAAGACCAAAAAACTAATTGACAGCGAAATTGAATTTTAAAAATGATAATAAAACTCAAAATTAACTGATTTGAAGCCATAAGACTTGTGCATACATTTCAAGGCCATAAAAGGGCTCAAAAATAAATACTTTTAAAAAATTAATTCATAAAATGCTAAACAATTGAACAATCAATTGATCCAAACCTCGCGTCTTCGAACTCAACAAAAGCAAAAGGAGGTCCTCTTCTGTTCTTGAGGTCGATGAATGATATTTTGCCGAACTTGTAAAACAAGTCTTCGATGTCTTTTGTCCGGATATCTGGCGGTAAATTTCCGACATAAATACGACAGTCGTTTCGGTGCGAACTTGACATCGATTTATGCGTTTTATTAATCACTTCACAACTCTGACAGTAATTTATTTATTTTTATATATTTTAAGTTTATTTATTTCTTGTTTATTGTCCACAAAATGTGTGCTTTTTATGGATATTATTATTATTAATATTTATTTTACACTTTTCTCTCTCTAAAGGCGGCGATCAAACGAATAATGACATACAGTATAGGCTCAGTATAGGTGTCTTTCCATTTATTTTATTTTTTTTTAAGTTTTCCGTTTTTATTGTTTGTGTTTTCGTTTTTATTCTTTGTGTTTTCCTTTTCTTTTATTTGTTTCATATTTATTTTCAATAATTATTTATTTTTAAGTTATGTTTCTATTTTGATTTTACTGGTGTTCTGTTAAATGGGTTTTATGTGTATTAAAGTTCCTTCAGTTTTTGCGATTGTAGTGAAACGTATGCGCGCTTTGAATACTTTCTATACTAAAGTTTAGCGCAATTTTCAAAAGACTTATGGTATAAATATATCTAACTTTAAAGGTTTAATATTTAATATTGTATTTAAAAATTTAAAAAATATTGTCTTGATTTGTGGCCTAAAGAAAGTAAAAATAAAATTTATAATAAATTATAATCAATTAAATAAAGCGTTTAAATGCCAGAAATGATTTGGATTAATACAAATTTGTGTGTATTTAGAATGAAATAACTATTATTTTAGTAAATTATATATAACTCACTTATAATTTGATGATTTATTTTTGATAAAAAGTCATATTAAGGAATATTTATTAATTTAGCTGCAAAAACACCATTGGAAACATATTTTTAGAAAAAATTTTTGGAATTTAAATTATATGATAATTCAGAATTTTCTAACAATGGGATATATTCCCAATAATATAAAAAATGAAAAATTTACAACAATGAAGACCGGCGGCAGCGTACAGACTCGTTTTTGTTACACAACACTGGTAACCGATTCGAAGAATATTTTTAGGGCACAACTCTTATGTCATTAGATAATCAAAAATACATATAAAACAGGCTGACCTGCATAAGCATCAAAAAGTTATAAAACATATTCGTTATATGGCATCAAAAAATGTTGAAAAATATGTTTAATAATCAGTAAATAGTTATGAAGTTTATTACCGGTATATAAAACATAATATTTGATGAAAGAGCTGAAAAAGTCTTCAAAATAGTTTCAATTAAAAAAATAAGTAAAATATTAAGGAATTAATTAGTTTTATTTGGTTTTCATTCTCAATATTTTTACATCTCTACTGAATTTCTTATAAAAAACAACAAATTTGAAAAAATAGGAATCTATTAATGACTTAAATGTTATTCTTATTTATGATCAGTTTCTTCATTAACAACTGGAGGCCAATCGATATTAATTTCCTAAAGACAAAGATAATTATAAATGAATAGAAAAAATAAAAATAATATAACAAACATATACCATAACATCGAGTTGTAAAATATCTGCTCTACAATCGCCTAAAATGGAACCCAAATGAGGTTGAGTGCGACCAAAATCCGAGTGAACAAACTCTTTAATATAAGTTCCGGCCTCTGTCGTCAAATTCAACTTAAAAACGCGATCAATAGAACCCTTAAACTCCTGGCTAACATCGGATTCAGTGACTCTTTCAGCCCATAACTTATAGATATGTCTCTCTCTAACCGATAGAGTTCTTCGATGCAAAACACGAATCGGAGTCTTTTGCCGAATAACCATATCATTGATTTTGGCCAACAATTCAATATCAGAATCAGTTAATGGTCTACTAATACAACACAACGCCTGATAAGTCTTAGTCTTTTCAGATTCGCCTTCTTTTAGGTCTATTTTAATACTAATTTTGCTGACAGTCTGCAGGTCTCGAACAGAAACATCATTTTGTGAGCCATTAATGGCTAAACTCATACTTAAAATCTGTTTGGCGTCTAAAACAACATCTCTTGGATTAATGACTTCCAGAACGAAAGGTCTTCCGCGGCCTAACATTCTGACGTCAACGTCTTCACGACCAGAAGAGCTAAACTTTATGTCATCACAACTGACAAACTGTTTAATCTGATCGCAAATTATTTCTTGTACTGAACCCTCCATAAGTCTCTCCCCGTCTAAAATCCAAGGCGTCTGAGACAGAGTTCGGCTGAACTTCAGATATCTTCCGGCGATATATACAGAGCTATTACTCAATTGAATTGACGCTAATTTACAGTTAAATTTGCTCTCATTAAGTGTCCAATCGCTTAACACTTGTTTATCGATTACTTCTAAAGCTCTTAAAATTGATGACCGATTCAGAAACGATTTTGTCATCGATTTTCGGCATTTTTTCGGGAAAAACGTTTTCGGACTTAACTCAAAGAATTGCTGACATTCGTAACTGTCTTCTTCATGAGTGAAATCGAGACATATATTGAACGGAGAATTGCTGTCAAACTTTTTGTTCAACTGTTTCTCTAAACGATTCCCTAAAACAACTCTAAATATGTCCTTAACTGTGAATATAAGCGAATAATCTATTCTTTTCTCGTTATTATTACTGTTAATTAACTGCAAATTGTTATCAAATTTGTTAATAAGTAATTCATTTCTCAAAGTTATGGAAACCGGTATCGAAACCGATAATTGAAATGAATTGAACTTATGTTCACATTTTGTTGACATCAAGTAATCCATTAATTCTTTTATTAATTCATTCAAATAATTATCTGATAATAAGCCTAAACATGAATAACAGTTATATTTAATTAAGTCTTCAATTAATGGCAATAAATCTGAATTGAATTCATTCGCAATTATTTTCTGGAGCTCTGAGTCATCGGTTTTATAATTATTGAAATTTTTATTATCACTGAATCGTAACAAACATTTTTGGCATAGTTTTAAATTATTATTTTTCAAATAATTAATTAAATTTATTTTGTAATCATTATTATAAAACATTTTAATTAATTAATTAATTTATACTTATATTTAAATCAAAAAATTTGAAAACATGTGTTATTTTAGTAGAAAATTACGTCAAAAGAGGGCCAAAATTGTGCTTTTATTTTATTTTCACCTATGATATCAAAATTTTCTGTCAATTAAATAATTATTTAATTAATTAATTAACTGACAAAAGTTAGAATTTTTCAAAAATTTTGGTAATATTTATAATTATTTACTAATGACTTAATAAATAAATTTGATAGGAATAAAAAAATAATTGAAAATAATTATAAACTAAAAAACCGGTAAAATGAGAGAAACAAACAATTAATAGAAACTGTACTTAATATAAAACGTATTTAATGAGCGATTACTTGTGTTCTGTTGTGATTAAGCATTGAATACAACGTCACCGATAAGTGTCTAATCATTGCTTGATTTGTATCGTTTTTAAGCATACATTAAATCAAATTATTTTTTTAAAACATAAATTAATAAATAGAAAACAAATAAACAAAACGTAAAACAATGGATGACTCGAAGGCAATACATTTAAGAAGTGGTAAAAAAGTGGCGAAAAGAAATTCTTCGCCTAAAGAGTCCAACAATGCGTTAATTAATGAAAAAATAGGCGAAAAAACGGGTTTCAAATATAGTTTGAATTCAAACTCAAATAATGGTAATAATAATAAAAACTTTACTAATGGTTTTTGCGATTCTTTTGCTGATAAGAAGAATAAATCTCAACAAAATAATGTGAGTTCTCTTCCATTTGTTTTAATCACTATTCATATCTATTTTCATATTTCTATTCAATTTTTATTAAAGGTTTTGTGTCTTTAGTCAGCAAAACATTCACTTTTGAGTCCATTTATTCGTTAAATTCTGTTTACTTTTAATCAGTTATTGTTTTTTCAGATTTATTTGATTACTATTTATGACGAAAATATGTCACAAAAGAAGTTTAACTTTTGCTTAACTTTTATTTTAATTTTTACTAATTATTGATTTAATAAAGTTTTACGTAATTTAAAATTTATTAATTGATTGATAAGAGCATTGAGTTTTAGATTAAATTAGTTTTGAATCAAATTATTTCAATTATAATACTGTTTATGCCGTAAATTATAACAAATTATGAAACACTTAGTTATTAGAAATTTTTAACTTATCTCTTATTGACTTTAAAAATAGGAAACATTTTATTATAATTACCTTTTTATGCAATCACTTAACTTATGCAACAATTTATCGATTTCTACATTTTTTATCGATATTTATATTAAACTTATTTTTCAATACAAGTCTATTAACAATAAAATATAGATAAAAATGTTAAACAAAAATATAATATGAATTTTTGGTTAATTCATGACTATATTTCACAATCAAAAACTTAAAACAAGTTTTTATTACACAACCGATTGTTTGTATTAAAAAATTATGTTTTTTGAGAACTTTTATTCGCTTCAGATATCAATCTCTTGAAATACCTATCACTTGATTTTCATGTCATATTTCTCTCATTTCGTGACGTCTCGTATTTAATTATATGATATATTTTTACCTCTATTTACATGAAAATTAAAATTTTGTTTCCTTTTAAACAATTGATTAAAAATTTCTATGTATTCAAAGGCCTACATATCATCGCTTGTGCTGTGGAGACGACCATTCAATACCTTATATTATGCAACACACGAATTAATTCACTTATTGATTAGGTTCACAAAATGGTTAGTAATTTATATAATAATTAAGTTTTTCATTTGTAGTGAAGGCCAAAAAACCCATTTCTAAAGACCAAAACTCTATTAAATAATAGATAACTCAAACACTACTCGTTTTAATTCTTATTAAATGAATAAACTTTTTAATAACTTATAAACTTATTAAATAATTATTAATTAACGACTTCCTGAAAGAAATTACTAATATTCAAACTTTTATAGAGATATAATTTTGTGCATTATTTTCCTTTAGATTATTGTTAACTTTTTTAATTAATTAGTTTTTCAATTTAATACTTAGGACTTTATGTCATACTCGGACTTGTTCTGCAGTAATATTATTATTATTACTATTAATTGGTATATCAAATGTAAATGGACCGCATCAACAATTATTATCAGTATTACGTAAACAATTTTTATGGTGTATGTATTGGTGTGGACTCGGAATACTATCATCTGTAGGACTCGGGACCGGTTTGCATACATTTCTACTTTATTTAGTAAGTAATCAGAGTTTAATACAATAGTTTGCCAATTAATTCAAATTAAGGGTTCAATTGTGTGCCAAAAAGCTCTTTGTATTTCTGCCAAAATTAATTATTAATGACTTTGAGAACAAGAAAAGTAAAGGCATTCAAGTATTGAAGTAAACTATTTATAACTTTAATTGTTTGACCTTTTTTTATACATAATAATTGTGTTTATTTATAGGGCCCACACATCGCGTCCGTAACATTGGCTGCTTATGAATGCGATTCACTTGATTTTCCATCGCCGCCATATCCTGACGAAATCGTTTGTCCGGACTCTACATCAGTAAACGCAATAAATGTGTGGACAATTATGTCAAAAGTGCGTTTGGAAGCCTTTATGTGGGGCGCCGGCACTGCTTTGGGAGAACTGCCGCCATATTTTGTAGCACGAGCTCATCGACTGTCCGGAGAAGAAGAAGAAGATATTGACCCACAATTAGCTCAAGAGATCACAGGCTCAACAACTAGTGACACATCCACTGAATCACAAGAAAAATCGATTGCAAAGCGGTTTAAAGCAAATATGGTTCGATTGGTAACAAAAGTGGGTTTCTTTGGTATACTGGCCTGCGCTTCGATCCCTAACCCACTCTTCGATCTCGCGGGCATCACATGTGGCTATTCTTTGGTCCCTTTTTGGACCTTTTTTGGCGCTACTCTCATAGGAAAGGCTATTATAAAAATGCATATTCAAAAGCTTTTTGTAATCGTGGCCTTTAATGAGAATTATGTGGAGCTGTTTGTCGATTCGAGCAGGTATGGGCTCATTTCTGGTTCAGGCTTTACGCTATTCCTATTATATTCAACTTTAACTTATATTATATTTTGGTCTTTACTTAAAACTTAAATTTCTTCTTTGATAGGAATATTCCATATGTGGGCCAATACCTTCACGAGCCCTTAAGGGAGTTCTTGGTTAAGCAGAAGAAAAGCCTTCATCGAGGATCTGATGCACACATTGTTAAAGTAATTTGTTTTTTGTTAAATTCAATTTTTAATTCTTTTTTTGATATAATCTATTCTTTAGGAAAGTTCATGGCTTTCAATGATCTTTGAATGGGTTGTAATTTCAATGATAGCTTACTTTCTCGTATCGATCATCAACTCTATGGCTCAGAATAACCAAAAACGTGTACTAAAAGAACAGGAAGACAGAGAACAACTTATACAAAATTCTAATCATTTAAAATCAAAATAAGGCCAAAGATTAAGAAAATTAAAGCTAAATTCGTTTTTTAGTGCTTTTAATAATAGTAATTAATTTATATATTGAGTGCAATCACTATATTGTGAGAAAATAAATATTTTTTATTTAAGTATTTATTTATTCAATATGTTGTTATTTATAAGCAAAATGGTTATAATTTTAGTTTACATTATAAATAACTCATTTATAGCATAATTCTCTTAAACAATCCCTCAAAATATGTTATGATTAAAACACTCCAACAGTTGGTTTTGATTTAATTCAATTTAATTGAAATTCATGTGATATTCAGTTATTTTGTTATTTTTTTGAAAGCAAATACATTTTGTAAAAGAAAACACTTGTTTTTATTAAATCACAGAATTTTTTCACCTTTTTTTGCACTATTTTTATGTTGAAATTTAAATGTTTTCTCTCAATTTTTGAGATAAGTAGAAATTTTTAGAAACTCCTGTTTTACCAATTTTTGTCAAATTTTTTGATACGAATAATTTTCACTTAACATCTAATAATAAAAATTTCAATTTTAATTACGAACTCTTTTTGAAGTTTTTTATGGCTATCAAATAAATTTAAAATTATAGCATACTGTACAAGAGCTTATTTCCTGTTATAAAATAAGCATAACTTAAAAGTAATGTTCGTTAGGCTTTTGAAAGTAAAAGTCAATTGAAAAGTCATGAATTCATTTGACTTAAGCAAAAGTCAAAGATAAAAATTGAAAACATATATCATTTTGAAAACCAATAAACATATCCAATGATATTCAATCACTGGCACAATCATAATGTTACAATTTTTTAAAATTTCATTAAATATCTCAAAAATGGAATTAAATGGTTCTCAAACAGGTGTGAGAACGCGTTTACTATATTATTATTTAATTTATGAATATGTTTGTGAAGAAAATAGTTTTGAAGAATAAATAAAAAGTTAGAGAAAGCAAAAGTAAAAGAAAAGTGAAATAGAAATATAACAGTTTTATAATATAACATAACACCACACAGTAATGATTATATTAATATTAAGAAATTACTGAACGTTTTATATTTTTTATTTGAGAGTTATTATAAGTTGATTTTACGTCAAAAAAGAGATGTAATTTAGAAAAAAATTTCGATCACGACCTGCTCGCTTTTTCATATATATGATATAAATTTCAAATTATTTGATTCAGCGGTTTAAGAGTGAATCAACTTTGAGTGTCATTTTTTATAATGGAGTCTATGGGAAAAAATTCATTTCAAAAATTAATATAAAAAAGAATTGTTCACAAAAAATGAGAAATAAGTATATCTAGTAATATATGAAATATTTGTTGGGATGCATTTTCTTTTTATAGAATCAATTAAAACAAAAGATAATTTTTTCTTATTTACGATATATTTTATAATTAAATATATTCATTAATGAAATTGAATAAGTTTTTAATTTCTAAAACACTAAAAACTAAGTTATATTTATATTTAAGTTAAAAGTTCCATCAAATTAAAAATACTTTGCTGTGTCCTTTTTATGCCACGTAGTATTATGATAACGACATACAGTCGAATGCCATTTCTGTGAACCGGTCGGGTTTTAGGAAATGGTTCATAGAAATGGAAAGTTCACAAAAATGGAAATTTTCCAGAAATTGAACATATGTTTTAAAAAAGTTATTATTAAGTTTAA